>VRLP01000477.1:0-85000 GCA_009660295.1 Lophius piscatorius
GTACAACACAGTGAAACAGTACAACACAGTGAAACAGTACAACACAGGGAAACAGTACAACACAGTGAAACAGTACAACACAGTGAAATCGTACAACACAGTGAAACAGTACAACACAGTGAAATCGTACAACACAGTGAAACAGTACAACACAGTGAAACAGTACAACACAGGCAAACGGTACAACACAGGGAAACAGTACAACACAGGGAAACAGTACAACACAGTGAAACAGTACAACAGAGTGAAACAGTACAACACAGGGAAACAGTACAACAGAGTGAAACAGTACAACACAGAGAAACAGTACAACACAGTGAAACAGTACAACACAGTGAAACAGTACAACACAGTGAAACAGTACAACACAGTGAAACAGTACAACACAGTGAAACAGTACAACACAGTGAAATCTGTTCTACGTCTGTTATTAAATGGACTTTAAGTAAAACTGTCCAAAAGCATGATTGTAAAGGACTACTTTTATGAATGAAATGGAGAGTATTAAGTAGGAGCTATCTGGGCTCTTCATCGGCTTCCAGGATGCAGAAGAATCCTGCCCATTCTCTTTCTGCTTGTTAAAAGTCATGGTATTCTCTCCACTGTCTTCATGTGGGAATTGTTTGGTCGCTGTAGAATAACGAGTTTGGATAACATTTCTTTAAGTGATTGAATTAATAAAATGAACTTGACTGATACAAGAATTCAGACCTATGAGTTAAATCACTTTGTCTTTATCAGTTGATGCATGGATCAGCTGTTGTGGCTGTGGCTGACGTGACTTCTCAGCAGTGACGTGACTGTGGACTTTAGACGAGGATGGGAGTCAGCGCTCCATAAGCATAATTAGCTTGCCATCCAAAGGAAAGTTAATATTTCTCATGTGGAAACGAAGCATATTGGTTTCCTGGACAGGCTGTAATGGATAACCCAATGAGGCCAGGGTGCAACACACACACACACACACACACACACACACACACACGATGGCACATAAATGAAAGCACAAACTCATACGTTTGCTCCCCAGGAGGTCTAGAGTCAGACAGACAGTGACACACAAATCTATCCCTGTTCCCCCCATGAACGAGCGGCCGGCTGTCCGAGCTGCTGCCTGATCAATAGTCATCAGTGACCTCGTCCACTTGGCCGTCACTTAAACCAAAACTGTAAGACACAAACTCAGCAAACACCACATTTCCACTCCTTCTGAATGTCCTTGTTAGGTGAGGACACACACGTTATTATTTTAAGACAAATGTATAAATCTCAGAGAAAATAAATACGGCTGCTTTTAACTGTTTGCACATCACAATTATTGCTAAATACGCAGTTTTACAGCAAAACTAACGGGGTGTCAAAATACAGTAATCAATTATTGGCTTGGGTCGCTGATCGATTGTCACATGTGTCAATCAAAATGTAATTATTCATATTTTACACTTACTGCATGCCCAGTCAGGCATGCTTGCACCGCACCAACTACCCGACCAACCAGAAATTCCATATGATGTGCTTCAGATTGAGACCCTTGCAAAGATGGACACTTGTTTTACCCATAATTATTACTCAAGACCTGCTGCACTGGGAAGTGACTTAAACATTCATTTAAAAGTGTTGAGGGCATATGAATATGTTAGATATTCAAAATGCATCTACAATTTAACACAGTTGTATGAATTAATTAATTGAATGAATAATTTCACTCTGTCCCAGGAAACTATTAATAGGAAAAAGATTAGAAAACAAAATCTTATAGAATACCTCTAAGCAAATGTCATCAGACATTTGTGATAAAGTTGTTTCGACATAAAACTGATATGTAACGCAATAAAACGTCTATATTTCATTTAACAAACGTAATTTTGTCGCGAGCACTAAACGCAGTTATGTTTAATTTAACAAATCAAGTTATGTATCATTCGCTAAACGCTTTTATGTTAAATTTAATAAATAAATAATGTTTCATTCACTTAACACAGCTATGTTGAATTAAGCACAAAAACAATCATGTTACATTTACTAAACACCTTTATGTTAAATTTAATAAATCAATCATGTTTCATTCACTTAACACAGTTATGAAATAATGAAATAACAAACACAATCCCATTTCATTCACTGAGCAGGATTATTTATCCCTTTTATTAAATGAATGCAATTAAACTCCCTTGTGTTAATTGTCAACGATGCAACTATATAGTTATTTCAACATTAAAAAAAAGCCATTTGACTCAAACAGCATCTCTGTTTCATTTGTTAGAGTGTGTATCAAGTGAGCCTCCACTTTGTTATTAAAAGAAACCATCAGGAATTCTGTTTGGAACCAAACTGCAGCTCTTCACATGTGTAACCGGCAGCAGGGACTCGGGGAACACACATTGGCAGCACAGCGACAACAAACTAATGTTTACTGATAAATAAAACATATTCAATCAAAACATGAATGCTAATGAAAAGAGAACCTGCTGAATGTGTGAGCTCTGGCACACGCACACACAGTGTGTGAGAGAGGTGTTAATTGCTGTGCTAATTAGGTCCTGATTGCATTGCTCTTGTTTTGTACTTGCAGGTGATTAAAATTTCAACAGAGCACATTATTTGGCGCTGTTAACAGGTGCCAAACTCAGCACACAACCCAAACACAGCCACACACACACACACACACACACACACACACATGAATACATAAACACTGATGGAGACGCACATGACACCCAGACGCGGTTAGAAGCGTATGCACGTGCACACTTGCACCGATACGACTGCTTCTCTGAAGAATATCGTCTCTGTTCCTTCATGCTGCCCATCTAGAACATGAAGCTGGTTCTTTTCTGTTAATTGTTTGATGAATATTATGTTTATAGTCAGTTCTCAGTGGAGCAGGCAGCAGTGGTGCAGGAGGTGGAGCTGCCGTTATCGGTCAGTGGTTAAATCTCTATCTGTTGCTCTGTGATGAAGTGGCAGCTTGTCCAGGATGTCCATCGCCTCTCTCCCAATGTCAGCCGGGGTAGGCTCCGCCTCCACCTCAACAGCATTAAATCCAAACATGAAAGTTTGGATTTAACGAAACCATGATTATATCGTTGAATGATATCCTGGGACACTGGGATCCACTGCAGCCCCTCACCACAGCAGGCAGCGAGGGGCAGTTGGCTGGCTGGTTGACAAGTCTGGGGAGGGACTGCTGCTGGGACTACCGATGAAATGACAGCAAGAGGAGAGCGTGTGATGTGTTCTGTTCTGTTCTGAACGGTTGAGCGGCTGTACCCACTGAAGCAGCGGTGTGTGTGTGTGTGTGTGTGAGTGTCTATATTAGGGCCTGGGAAAATCTGCATCTGTGATTTGAGTGGGGTCGCTGGGAGATCTGAGCTGTCAGAATGACAGGCTAATGGCTATCTATCTATCTATCTATCTATCTATCTATCTATCTATCTATCTATCTATCTATCTATCTATCTATCTATCTGTCCGTCCGTCCGTCCGTCCGTCCGTCTGTCTGTCTATCTGTCTGTGTGTCTCTCTCTCTATTTCTCTCTCTATCTATCTATCTGTCTGTCTGTCTGTCTGTCTGTGTGTCTCTCTCTCTATTTCTCTCTCTCTCTATCTGTCGGTCTCTGTCTGTCTGTCTGTCTCTCTCTCGCTCTCTCTCTCTCTCTCTCTCTCTCTATCTATCTATCTATCTATCTATCTGTCTGTCTGTCTGTCTGTCTCTCTCTCTCTCTCTCTATCTGTCTGTCTGTCTGTCTGTCTGTCTGTCTGTCTGTCTGTCTCTCTCTCTCTCTCTCTCTCTCTCTATCTGTCTGTAGATAGACAGATAGATACTGATTGTGACGTAGACTCACACATAAGCCAAACATTTAACTTCCAAACGGCACAGAGCTGAAACAAGGACATAATAGCCACGAGTAAATGAGATTATTCAATTTTGTTAAACGCTCGTAATGACTTCATGTGAAGCCTGTTATTTTGGGATCAGTGAAGCTGACTGAGCAATTAGTATGTGTAATTTAAACTACCACAACTTTGTTATGCAGAGAAATGTGAAAACATCATTTCTCCATAAAAGCACGACATGCAGGAATCTGGACTCGGTCATGTGAATGTGTTAAAATAGACGCACAGATTGGACTTAGCTGGGTTTGTATTTTATTCAAATGCAGTGCGATGCTTTAGACACATTAACTGATTATTATCTTAAGGCTAGAGAGACTCGGTGGTTTTAATGAACAATGTTAGCGATAATAACATAAGCTAACTGAGGATCATCTTTCAACTGTGTTGCAATACAGGAAAATCCTGATGGAGTAGAATGTGATGGTCCAAAAAATGCAAAATAAAGCCAATAGAAATGCTCAAATGAATCATATTTCTTTTAAAATGGTCATTGGTCGTCTGCATTCACGCACTGTAAAATGTGACTTACACTTGGCTTTGAAGAAAAGTCAGAGAACTGAAGAAACGGCATTTAGATTTAACAAATTAAATTTAACAATCTACTTAATTTAGTAATTTTGAGGCCAGACTTAAACAAGCTAATATAATGGCTATTTCATGCATATAACGGATTCTTGATATTGGATAATATATATTGTTTATAAAGTGTATTATGCATTTGTAGACATGTGTGAAATCAAACCGTTGTCACACACTGTAAAAAGTAATGTATTTTGGCTTTACGTAGAAAAGTGGGAAACAGATTCCCTGAAAAATACTAAGTAAAGAAGATCATTAAATTTAGGCTGTTTAAACTAATTGCAGTTTTTTTTTTCTCGGTTTAACCACTTTGATTTAATGATCCGCTGTTTTAAAAATAAAGCCAACAATATTTTTCATTCATTTTACAATGTAGTTTCCTATTTCATCCAACCGAATCATGCTGCCGTATGCTAATGGCTAGCTAACTCTCCCATCATTAGACGACTAACATCGTCGCCATCAGCCTTTTCAACTGCAATTTCATGCTTTTGCTGCGAAGACGCCCAACAACGCCCAACGTCAAGCAATAGAGTAGCAGGGTCCGATCTACTCAAGAATAGGGACCCTCTTACATCTTATGGTAAAATCTGTAACCCTGAAATCGCTCTCTCTTTCACACGCACACACACACACACACACACACACTCACACACATAACACACACACTCACACACTGCCTCGGGTCCTAACCAGCTGCTTTGTCTTCCAAAGAGGCCACAGTGCTGCACCAGGACACCTGTCATTCTCCCACGACTGAAAGGGGGCGATGGAAAGAGAGAGAGAGAGAGAGAGGAGGGGAGAAGGACAGACAGACAGAGAGAGAGAGAGGTTTGTGGTTTTCGTACACATACTGTCGGTTTTCATGCCAATAAAGACCCAAATTGAAGTGACCTGATGTTCACATCCGTGCACACACACAGTTAAAACAAACATGTCTCACTTCAGGGATCAGGAGTCCCACACACACACACACACACTCACACACACACACACACTCACACACACACGCACACACACGTACAGGCCACAGAAGTATCATTCATGGCACGTATCGAATGATTTCTTTCACATATAAACATACAGTCTAGTTTTCTCACATTATGTTAAACGAGGCTCAACAGTCACTTATAAATGTTGCTAAAACAAAATTATCTTTTGGAGGAAAAAAAAGCAAACCAAGGTACCGAGAGTATAAATCGGTTTGTGTAGCCCAAAAGGAACTCCAGCTATGTTGGAAAAGCGTTTTAAAAGAGGTCGTTTTTGAGTTTTTAGCTGTTATTTGCAGAAGCTTAACAGCTGATTTACGAGGTAGACTCTGTACTTTACTATAGAAATATATTTATTTATGTGAAGAACTGTATTGTATTCAGGTTGGGTTCCATATGCGAGTCAATCTCCCCAAAACTGTAACTCTAAAGGCCAAAACAAATCAAACGGTGAATGCATGATACAGTAAAATGCATTAATAACTACATAAATATAAGGGAAAACGTTTAGAAAACAAATAACTACCAAATGATTTCAAATTCCATCAAAATGTCATCATACAGTTATGATGAATTTAATAGACAACTATATGACCACTATTTATGTTTTACAACACAAACAAAAGTCATATAATGCAAAACAACATCCATATTTTTATTAACTGAACACAAAGGTGTTGCATCTATTCAACGCAGTTAGGTCAAACTTTTTAATCATCGTTTAAAAACATTTTGTAATCCGAAAATCTTTTAATATTTCAACAATTCAATGAAACTCCCTTGTTTTAATTGTCAAATACGTAACTATTTATCTCTTTCAACACATAAAAGATAAGTTGCGCAAACAACATCGAGGTTTTTGTTTCTAAGAGTGCAGTACCTAAGAATTATGGGTATATTCCATCTCCAAATGTTAAATCAGAAATAGTATGCTTTGTTTTAACCTAATATGAATTGTGGGTGGATAAAATAATGTTTTCTAATGCTGCAGGATCTCTCTTCTTCTCCTTGCACATTAGATATTTGTGAATTGCTTGCTCTGCTATAAGAGATGGAAGGAGAAACGTGAATTAGATGCCCTACTTTTGCCCCAGAAACTTTCAGCCGCTGATAAAGATCAATGGCTCTACTGATGATATAAATTCTGGACTGCTAGTTTGTATTGATCCGACTTTAATGCATTGGGCTCTCAGGATAGCAGATGGAGGCAGCAAAGAATTTCTGAAAAAAAGAAAGAAATGGAGATTAATGTTGTAGGCTACAACAGTTTGTAGTTTTGATAAATAATTTTTCAAGCATAATGAAATATTCATGGCTACAGCAAACACAATCAGATGTGTGTGACTGAAAGATGGGATATCATGGGATAAGTTAAGATTTTTCCTAGATTTCATGGTTGGAATTTGACTTGTGCATAAAAAAACACACAAACAAAACCTGCAGGTGGGCCAGAAGCTGCAAGTAGCAGATACCTGCCATTAGGGCATTTTCTTTGCTTGTTGATTTTATGAAAAATCAAACAGTTTTCCTGTAGTCCGTACAAACATGTCAAATATTTCTACAGGTATTTATTTTTTTTCTGAGTGGTGTAAAATGTTTGTTTTGAAAGGTTCATCGATGCTGGTTAAATGTTTTAATCGTTGAGAAACCAATTCCCTCAATATTACGTTAATTAAGTTGTGAAAACCAAAAGAAACTGCATTTATTTTTAACAGTGTGCTTTGTTACTTTGAGGCAGTCAGTTTTCCCAACGATTAAAGCATTTAACCTGCATTGAGGAATTTTTTTTGGATTGATCGGAAAATTCGGTCATATACGGTATTTCCTACACTCGGAGGAGCGTTATTGCCCAAAGCACGCGTTTTCAGGCATTGGTCCGATCTCGTCCAAATTTGGTGCATAGAATCAACTGGAGGAGATCTATCTTACTGATTATTTTACCCGTATTTGAATCTAGTAGTTCATCTTTTACTCTCTATGGAGAACTTTTTCTGATGCAGTGACAGGGAAACTAAAAGGACTAAGTGAAAAAAAAAAAAACACACCCAACATGACAAATTTGAAATCTGATTAACAGAATTTATTGGAAAATCAGAAAACATGATTGTATTATTAACCTGGAGACAGCATTGGGGAAATCTGATTGGATGAAATTAAGCTCTAATTTATATGAGCTAACTGGAAGCAGCCCGGGAGAGAAGCAATGAAATAACCTATTCAAATGTTAATTAAATTATGAAAATACAATTTTCTAATTCTGAAAATGTCTTTGCTAGCACAGTAGGCCTCATCTGCCCTGATAGCACTCCACTGATTCTTACTGTTTACCAGATCCAAAAACCTAAAGGACTTGTTGGGTTAGGGATCACGGCAGAATCGCATATGGAGAAAATAAGATTACTGGTTTCCCATGGAGCTTTGTACATGGAGATATCATGATTATAACATCAGTGGATCAGTGCATCCTGACTTTTTCCACTGCCTTTCTGCATGAACCCGCTCCTCCCTGGTGTCTCATTCTCCTTTCTCAAGCCTCACTGTGGGACACTTGGGTAAACTGGAAAGGGTGTGGGGTCTTTATGTAGGACACGATCAAGATGTGTAGGGAGGGATGTTATAGATAGAGGGAAAATACCGGACTGTTGACCACCCAGCCCCTCTACAAATTACCCATAAAACACCCCACCCATGTATCAGTGTTACTAGAATTGTAATTCCCCCACCAGCTAAAATGGTCTTCTCTTGCATTGTCTAATTATGACTACTTGGCAGAACCCGGGGCTTTATCTGCAATCTGATCAGCTAATTGGCAGCAGTTACCCAACAAGTCACTCCAGAGATGCATGTAGAAACTAAAGAGCAGTTGCTGCACCTGGATATACTCAAAAGTTGAGGATGTCAACTTCTTTGCACGAACACACACCTGAGAACACACCTGAACATTCACACTGAGGTAATCATTGCTGTCACAACCCTGCGCCTTCGCAGCTTTCATCTTCCGTTCGACTTCTATAACTCATCCACTCATTACCCAGTATATGATATTCAGTCTTTTGTCTTCGACATAACAGGTTGAGTTTCCCCTAATTGGTCCTGAATAATACCTGGGCCATTTACGAGCACTTTTCCCCCGTGTCACTGCCGCTGCAGCACAGATTCCGGTTTCATCCCACCAGTGGTTTCAGAAGGTATCATTTCTCTTGACTGGAAAAGCCCCCTGTTGAGTTGTCAGGCTCATTGCTCAAGGTGCGCCCTGGGTTTCAGGAGGGCCCGCGCTGACACTTTCATAAATATGACACCTTGTTTTGTCCTTCTGGCGTCTTTTTGGTTTGCGATGGCCTTTGAATTGGAAGCAGGTAAGCTAATAGGGCGGCGTCTGATGCATGGGAACCGTGGGCTTTGGGAGAAGGCAGAGTGGCCCGAGGCGACACCTGACAGGCAGATAATGACTGTATAGCTGTCAAGTCAAGGATACCTGTCTGCTGGTAAATACAGATTTGCCTTTTTGACATCATCTTTCCACCTTCTGGAAGATCAACTGAATGCAGCTTTCAGACTATTTCAGAGCAGATATTTGACACAGTAACACACACAACAAACATGCTTAAATACACATGTGCAGGACAGACATACTGTATATGCTGACAAAAACACTCACAAACTCAGGCACACAACCAGGACCAGGAACAAAGGCACTCTAAATGTATGCGCTCATAATTGTGATTTTCTGCATCGTTCACCGTTCCCACGTAACGCTCCATTTTTGGGAATGCATGGAGTGAGTTAATATGATTCTATTGTAGTCAGGCATGAAAGATAGAGGGATTGTGTGTGTGTGTGTGTGTGTTTCTGCGTATATATCGACGTGTGTGTGTCCAGGCATGAGTGTGTGTGACTGGCAGGCCGGCTGAGGCCTGTGTTTTGCGCGTCGCCCCGGGGAATGCAGGTGAAAGCAATCTTGGTCCGTGAAAGCCGACGAGATGTGCCTTTCTGCACCCAGAGAGCTGGCGAGCTGATTTCTTTTTGATAGGCTCAAGCCCTGACACCAACCCCCCACCCCTCCCACACCCCCACATCAACCCCCCACATCTCAATCAAGCAAGGCCGTGACATTGTTCATTCACATCGCAACTATCTCTTCTAAGTGGCAGTAAGCTAACATTAATCACCCGCTACAAAACGCTCTAATACATTGTTACCCAACGTGGCAGGAAAAGCACAGATTAATCATTAAATATTGGCGTACATCATGGAAACATTTATTAAAGGCTAAAAGGAGAACAGATTTATTCTCAGGGTAATGTTAGCTAGTACATTTATGAATGGTAATGTTAAAAGCTATATAATGGTGGCTAATTTGTTATTAAATGTGTTGTTTAACCTTGAAGCAGCAGTAAAAGCAGATCAGCGTGAATCCGATCATAAAGAAAAACTCAGTTCACCCGCTGAAAAAAACTCGGCGGGCCACGGACCGCTGCTGGTTCTGGAGCGGTCGGAGGAGCGACAGCCGACTCTCATTCTACAGACCGGGAGCAGCGAGGTTCCCTCTGAGGCTGCTGGGAAGAAAAGTGAGGATCTGCTCCTATGAAGTTTAAAGGGGCTTTTTCCAAACTAATATAAAAAATATACATATTTTTACTTTAAACTGATATAACATGAGAAAAAAAAAAAAAACCAAAATGATATTCCATGTATTCAAAGGGATACCCCTGAATTTTAACAATCTGTAACTTTAAGTGATTATTGTAGCTAACAGTTTGTGTGCTTGGTCTGGAGGCCCTGTTTATTAAATTACGTCAATGCAGTACACTCTGTACCCTTTATGGTGATCTGTAGCGTCTCAGCACAGAAATATACAGTTAGAGTCACAAACAGACAGACAGAAAGGCACACACACTTACACACAAACACACACTACATCCCTAGGGGTGAAGAACACGGAAATTTATGACAGTTTATTTTACAGTATTATGGCCAGTGAGATGTGCTAACCAGATTACGATCTGTCTTCATGCTGCCAGTGTTTACACCGTTGCTAAAGAACCACTCTGCCATCCAAAAGTGAATAATAACAGTTGCCCAGCCACCAATAGCATGATAGCAGTTCAACCACTCAAAAGTGATAACTTTGTGCAGGTTTTGTAAATTCTGGAAGGATTGGAGGATTTTAAATCTGTAAACCTACATTTTTTTAAATAAAAGCTGAAGAATTAGCATATTTGTTCGAGGATATGCGGGGAAGACGATCAAACTCGACGCGGTAAAAGTTCATAATGAGGTTAAAGGGGCGACCGTTATATATTAATAATATAATAATATTTGTGTTCTCTCTTTACCTAAACTGTCTTCAATAATCATTCATATTCATGTACTACAGTCACTCAAATGTTCATTTCTGACTTCTAGGCAGATTTTTATAGACAATGAAACTTTTTCACTTCATACTGTTGTTTGGAAAAGCCCAAATTGTCAAAATTAAAACTGTTAATCGACTGGTTGCAAAAAATAAAAACAAAAGATTCAGTTTAATTTAGCATGCAATTCTTGCACAACCTTATTTTCTTATATTTTGAAATAGTAGTTATGGACCTACATATCTGCACGTTGTCATTTGCGTTGTCATTTCCACAAATGACAACGTGAAAAGTTGTCATTTGTGGAAATGATGGTGACCACTGTTATAAAGAGACACAACCTCAAACTCTGTCAGTCAGTCAGTCAGTCAGTCAGTCAGTCAGTCAGTCAGTCAGTTATCTTACTAGCCAGCGAGTCACAACCTCAATAAGTGGCTCGCTAGCAGAAAGGGAATTATGCGATAGCGCCTGCAGTTGGAGACAGTTGGGGACTTACCTTTCATACTGTAGAGATAAAGTAGCAGGCCTAAGCCTCGCCTGGTGAAATGACATCCCCCCCACCTTCCTGTTCCTGTACAATCGCTATAATATTGTGTTTCTATGCCGGGCCTGTAACCTTTGATTAAATTAGTCCAGTATTGCCTGGGTCCTTTTCTAAACTGTAGGCACCGGAGAGCTACTTAACCGACCCTGTCCCTTGAAGGGAAGAAACCGCTTGAGCTTACAAGTGTGTGGCCAAGGAAATATCAAACCTCCCTCTTTCTACTCCCCCTCTCTCTTTTTTGTTTTCCTTCTTGCCTTAACTTCCCTGCAGTGTCTTTCCTCAGTGTGTGTATATGTTTGTGTCTGTAAGTCAATCAGTCATGTTATGTCACTTTCTAGGTAAGGCACACGTTATAATGTGTCAAAGAAAGGACGACAAAATGACATTTGTTGTTATTTTTCTAATTCAAAGTGTAGAGTGATTGGCAGCATAGATGAACGGATCGGAATTGGATTTTGTTCCAGGAAATGGGGGATAGGGGGTGGAGAGAGGGCAAAAGAGACATTCCACTGGTCAAATGTCAATCAGGAGTTATAGAAATGGCACTAAGTGTGTAAATGTGTTATTTGCGGTAGCAAACTTTTACTCTTGGTCTCAACATCTTCCTTCCTGATCTGTATGACTGAATAAATAACAACATGTTGTTTCCCCGGCCATGTCACTGATCACATTATAAAGCTCAAAGCCGACAGTTTGGGCACATTTTAATTCTTTTTTTTTTGAAGGCACGGTGTTTTTCTATGTCTCTCTAGCCTTACGTTTTTGCTGCAAAGCAAATCAACAAAATGAAACATCTGTAACACCATCTTAACTATCTAATGACCTCCAGGAGAAAGATAGTGGTGTTTGAAGGGAGTGGTAGTTTTCTTTATGATGGGCTGGTTTTTATTATTGGATATCTTTATTATGCTAAATAAATATGCGTAACTATGCCTTGCTCAAAATCAATCCAGTTCTTCCTCGCACTAAGTTCTATGGACGTATAACATTGGAAAAATGAGCCATGAAATAGCTTTTGATTTACCACATTGACACAAAGGGCCTTAGATCCCAAATAGCGAGTGCTAAATTGCGTGTGCAGTTTTACAAATTGTACGTTTGGTTTGCGGGTGAGTAATTATAATAATCGGGTGAATGACGACAGGTTCAAACATGATGGCAGCGATAATATTTAATTGAGGGTTTTGCATGTGCCAGTGGTTTCTGCCTTGGAGAGTTTTGACAGAGAGCAGAGTGACCACAAGCCCAAAATGAAACGTAATGCCATGGAACTGGATGTGTCAGTGGAAGCGGAAAATTATCATATTGTAGAGCTACAGCAAAGAAAGGGGCGTGAGGAAGCAGATGTTGGGGGTCCAGTTGGTGCGAGTCTTGAACGAGGTTCTGCGGTGGATGCAGCACCAGACCGGCAATTTTGCCGAAACTTCTCAGAACTCCCTTCTCCAACACATTCAAGACTGCCCTGACCCCTCCATGTTCAAACCACGTCTCAAACCGCACCTCTTCAGATCTGCTTTTAAGTTATTTTATTTGTTGTTATTTGAGCGGTTCATATTCTAATATTTTCAATAATTATTCTTATTATTAATGCAGACATTTTAGTTTAAATAACACACAGACCAGTAAGAAATATATTGAACACAACTTGTTCAAATACCAACACAATGTTTCTAAATCAATGGATTACATGAAGTAAGTGGTGGCAGTGAGACCCGCAAGCTACTTTTTAGAGTTTATCCTACAAGAGGCTTTTCAGATATCTCCTCCTGATCGACTTTGGTCTGTGTTTTCTTTTCTGTCCGGCAATGAAAGCTTCCTCACGTCTGTCATTAAGTTACCTTCCCACAGTGATCGTGCGGATTATTCCTATCCGGAGGGCAGTAGATTCAAGGAGGAACCTCTTGTCAGGAAACATCTGAACAACAGTGCTGTGTGTGAAAAGGGTGTGTGTGTGTGTGTGTGTTTGTGTGTGTGAGAGTGTAAAATGTATTTGTGCATCTCTGATTATGTGACGGTTTGTATGTGCTTGTGTAATTAAAGACGGTGCGTAAACCTTAGTCTCAAGCAGGGTGCGCAAATAAATGACGCGTCAGTCTGTGGTGGGAGATGGCCAACAGAAAAACACATGGCTCAGGTGTGCTGGCGTGATTAGTCACCCTTTAAAAGTATATCAATCTGATGTCTTTGCCAGAAAATATAATCCAAGCAAAATTAATGGTTTCACGTTTGCCAGTAAGTATCCAATGGATGGAGATCCACTGTGGGGAATCCATAATAATAGAATAGAATATAACTTTAATAACTTTTTTTGCGACAAAAAAAAGCACAAAGAAAAGCAAAAACCCCAAAAAAGTAAAATGAATAAACTAATAATTATTCATTTTAATAATATAATATGATAATATAATTAATAATTATTCAAATAACTCTAAATAAAAACAGAAAACAATAGAATGCTGATGAGGAATGAAACTTGCAAAAGATGGCCGTCAAAGGGAGGAATCCGCTTATTTTTTTTTTGTCAACTACTGAACATATTTTACAATAAAAGGATGGAATGTATCCACCAAACACAAAACATTTAAAAAAACAACAACTGGACTGTCAGTCATGGCATTATTCCAGCTTCTCCTGTTACGCAGGTGCTTCTACATATTTTGTGTACGGGAACTTAGTAGAGTCAGATTGAGCACCACCTGCCTACAGATCCTTAATGGGAGGTTCACGCACCTGGGTCCATGCAAACACACACACACACACACACACACACACACACACACACACACACACAGCTCCCACTTCATATTTCATGTCAGTGGGCATTTGATTGCAGACATTGGATACCACAACATGACAAGGTGGCACAGGCTTTTTACACAAGGTGACATCGGGGCGCATACTGTAAGCAGATCTGCTATGTGTGTTGTGTTGTCTTGTGTGTGCGTGTGTGTGTGTGAATGTGTATGTCTGTGTCTGGATGCCCACACTTTTCACACATGTCAACACACAAAAGCCACATGGGAGGCCATTGAGAGCTGCAGCAGCTGTGGAATATGTTATTCAAATGGTGTGTGACTGTGTGTGTATCGTGAGTGTGTGTGTGCGTGTGCGTATGTTATCATCTCTGCTTGAAGGAATAAATGACACTGATGTGTCTCTGCAGGGAGCTTATAGAGAATCACTTACCTCTCTGCTCTTGCTGTAGCGTAGCAATGAGTGACTCAGTTCTTTTCTTGACATAGTATTAGGAAAGGACAGAGAACATGAAATTGGATCACATGGCTGTTTGAAATAATCATGGCTGCGCCTCAGACATTAAATAGACAGGAGTGATGTGAAAGTGGGGCTGGTGACAATGTCTTATTCTAAGTTTGGCCCAGCTTGTGCTTCCTGTTCCTCTACTGTCAGGATGGATCGCTTAGATGCAGCAGGTTCATTTATGCATTGTGATTATACATGATGAAATCAAAGCATTAAACTAAATGACTTTCTACGTAAACTAATTACCTCACATTCATTAATCAGTATTTATGGCTAATGCATTTGGCTCTATCGCTCCATCTTTAGCGGTTTATCAAGCAAAAGATGCTAATAAACAATAGCAAAAACTTGTTTCAGGCCTTCCGCCTTTTTACCGTAAGCCGGCCCACTGTGGGTGTTTCAGGCTAGATTTTGCACCAGCCTGCTGAAATGGGATGTGTATGTGTGTATCTGTGTGTGTGTGTGTGTGTGTTTGTGTGTTTTTATGTGTATGTGCATGGTTGGCTCCTTAGCCTGTGTCTAGCCTTTGCGGCACGGGCCAGGGCTCTGCGGCTGCCTCGGGGCCACCATTGTCCCCGGTCTCCACAGCCCAGTGGCCACAGATGTTCCCCGTTTGATACCGGGCTCCGCACACATACACCCCACTCCCCTATATGTGTGGGTGGCCAAGCAGGGGCGCCCTGTTGCGTGTCACAAGCGCACGCCATTGGCCGCCTGGTGCTTGCACGTGACACCGAAAGAGGGAAGGCGTCGCTACTACAGTTTTAATCCTGCCACCATGCATAATGGAACAGAAGTAGCCCCAAGTGGAGACCGAAGCTTTGCATGAGGAGGTGTTCATAAGGGGATCATGGGAAAACAGGGTGTGAGAGGATAGAAGGAGAGTAGGAGCACTTGACATGATGCTCTAAGCACCTTGAGGAAAAGATCGACTTTGGAAGACAAGTGACATCTCACCCCGGTTGTTTTGTGTTCGTGTTGTTGTGTGTGGGTATGGGTGTGTGTGTGTGTGTGTGTATGTGTGTGTGCTTGAGGAGGTGGCACTGATTCGGAAGTTCAGTGCGACAAACAGGGTGTTCAAATGAATGGGAGATGCAGGAAAGACCGTCGAGAGAGCTTGGCATCACAGCTGAAGAATAAAACAAGGCTGGTAGGGAAACATTGATACGGTTGGTTTCTAAACACAAACATGAGATAGAAGAAGGGTTTTTCTCTTCTTCTGTTCCAGTGAGCTTCTTCTCTTCAAGGTGAACGCTGAGTTGAAAACTTTATCACGGGAAGATCAGAGTATATACAGTATTCTCAAGCATGTTGTTTACCAGTGGTAACTCGTACTGTTCTTCAGTAATTCCATTCTATGCTACTTTATATTTTACATCTAGGAGGGAAACCTTCTACTTTCCACTCCATTACACGTGTCTTACAGTGGGAGTTACTACTTCTGTTTTTCAGATCACAATTTTCATACAGTTCATGTAAATGTATCATGTTTCTTTATTGGTTGAGAAAATGATCCTACTTCTAAAGCTAAACAAACTATTTAAAAGGCCTATTGGGTTCCTTGGAAAAAGTCCAAAAAGCCGAAAACATGCTGATGGTAAGATAAATGACAACAATCTGTAAACAGGTTATGATCTTATAGATGAATCCACTCAACAGCATAAAGTAGTTAGATTACCTCATTGTTTAACATATATAGCAGTAGCATTGGCTTACACATTAATGCAGTAATCCAAACATGGTCTTTGTAATACTTAAATAGAGTGGGGGCATTACATTACATGATACATTACTTTAATTATGATACATTAACAACATTTTGCTGATAAAACCGTAAGAATCTTACTGAAGTGAAGTTTTGAATGAATGGCTTTAAACTTGTAGTGGAGTATTTTCACAGTGTGGTATAAGTTCTTCTACACAAGAAAAGGATCTGAATACTTTACAGAGTGTCGAAAGTAGCTCATAGCCTTCATAACACCTGTGAGACCTCTCAATCTTTCATTGTGAATGGTAACTACTACTAAGTACTTTTACCTTTACTACGTTATTGACTATTTCCATTGTATGCTTCATTTTACTTCTACTGTTCTACATCTCAGAGGGAAATATTCTACTCTCTTCTCTGCTAGTTTTGTCTGATGGCTGTAGTTATCAGTTACATTTCGGATTATCTTTTTGCACATCTCACTAATGATCTGCATAAGTAGTCGGATTACCTCAAACATTTTAACATCTACAGCAGTGACATATCGTTTACATGCAGCAGTAAAAGTAATCCAAAATCATGATGAAAAATAGTTGGAAGGGACTTGAGTACTTTTACTTTTATAATAATAATAATAATAATAATAATAATAATAATAATAATAATACATTTAATTTCTAACGCACTATACTTTAAGTACATTTTTAATACTTGCATGCTTTTACTGAAATAAAGTTTTGAATGCAGGGGTTTGACTTGTAGTGGAGTTTTCTTAATGTAGGGTTAGGACATTTGATCTGAATATATTATCCACAGCTGCTGACTTTCATTGTTACCAAAGTAGCTTTGTTTTGTTTGAGTTTCAGCTTTCCAGCAAAAGAAAATTCAGATAAGACACATGTTCTTAATTGGACATTTCCTCCTGAGGCGAGTAGTTGAGGTTTACCTTATCTCCGTAGCAATCTTTTATCTGCCTTCTCTCACAAACTGAACTGTTTGTTTTAGAGTTTCTGTTTTCCAGTCAAGCAACTGAATCCTTTGTTTGCTGATTTAGCATCGCAGGATTAGACGAAAAGCTGCACGAGTGAAAGAACAGACTTTGAACAGGTTCTGGAGAAGATTACAAAGCAAACTTCATTTTAGCGACCCTGGTGCAGGAAAACCTTCACTGGTCATTTCTTTGTCTGAAGGTGACATGAAACACGCTACACCAGTCTGCTTATGCACGCCGTCCATTAACCTGTCACTGCCAAAGTAAAACGCATACCAGAAAGAGCTGACAAATTGAAAAGACAGAGCTCATTTATGAATGTCACTACGCATACAAAAGGTTCAAAAGTGTCTCAGAAATGTACCTTGATGAGTGATCAAAGGAAGCATCAGTGGACTGATTGTAGTCTTTAAGGTTTGCACATTAGCGGCACTTCGTTGGAGCATTGCTGAGATAGTGCTGGGGATCTCGTAGTTGATAATGTGACTGGCAACATGGGATTAACTGTCTTTTACGATACACTGTCCCTGTGTGAGAGGGAAGGTGAGTGGATGAGACCCAACAGTGACCCATTGAGAAGGGGTCTATGAGGAGAATGAGAACGCAAAAGAGACAAACAGGAAGACAGAAAGAACACCTTGTATGGAGAAGAGATAGACAGCGTTTTCTGCTGCTCCAAGACACGGCTCAGTCTTAATCAAAATCCCACACAGGAAGAACACTTGAGTAGCTTAATCAAAGATCAGCCTGCACAGTATTAATAATGGAGCAGAGTGCTGAAATGGAGTTTTACTTATTCAAGACTGCACTTAGTCGTCTCATATACCTTTAGAGTGGCCTATATTAGGATCTGGGTGTGGCAGGAGGAAGCCGACCTCTAGCCCTACACTATCACTGATCAGACAGTTTATCATTCTGACAAAGACAAACCAAAGCAAAAACATCATCCAGGGCAGCACCTTATTTTGGAGTCCTAATCGCTTTTTTGGACCGGTCTTCTTCAGTACTGCAGATGTAGGCCGGTCACAAACTGATATTTTAAAGTTATTAATCTGACTTACAGATCTGTTCAAAATTTCAGTCTGTATTTGTAAGATTTGCAATGTTTTCAAGGCGCCATATCACATTATGTTAAAATGATGACGAAGAAATTCATTAGGACAACTCACAATGTGTGTCAGTGGTTTGCATGCACTCTTGGAGATACCTGGGTTTGCTCTTGATGTCCCAGGGCATCTACTCCCAGACCTGGATCAGGATGTCAGTTGACAGCTCAATCCTGTGTGGTGCTATGCGGTGGCAACTGATGCACCCATAAATAACGTCCCAGTGGTTCTCAAGTGGATTCGGTTCTGTGGAATGTGAGGACCAGCCATTGGCATAATTGCCTACACTCTCTGATCACATGAAGTCGGGCACTGTGCTGTGCCAGGAGAAACCCAGGGAGCACTGGACCAAAGTAAGGTCGGACAATTTCATCTGAGGATTTCATCCTGGTCCCTAACGCAGGTCATGGTACCGCTGGGTAGCCAGTGGAGGAGTGTGTGACCCCCCAAGGATAATCCTCCCCAAACCACCACTGTCCTCCACCACCACCAAACCGGTCCTGCTAGATGATGCAGCAGGTTCAACACCGCATCTCCAGACTCTTTCATGTATGTCACATAAGCCCAGTCGGAACCTGCTCTCATCTATGAAGAGAATTGGACTCCAATGGTCAGTCTGCCAATTCTGGTATTCTCTGGTGAATGCAAATCCAGCTGCATTGTGCTGGGCTGTGAGCACAGGTCCAACTAGAGGACGGTGGGCCCTCATGCCTCCCTCATGGAGTCTGTTTCGCACAGTTTGGTCAGAAACATCACAAAAGTAGCACCATGGAGGTCATTTTGTAGGGCACTGGCAGTGCTCCTGTTCCTCCTCACACTGAGGAGCAGATACCTGTCCTGCTGTTTGGTTGTTGCCCTTCTACAGCCCTGTCCGGCGCTCCTCATGAGACTGCTCTTGGAAACACAGCAGACCTTCTAGTCATGGCACATATAGATGCTCCACCCTAGAGGAGCTAGGGATGACGGCCAATGCAACCTCAGTGGGCTCCAGGTACCACATCATGCTCCCCCTCCCCAGTCAGATCCAGCAGGACCATTATATCTTTACAATGTCAACCAATCTACCAGGTCAGGCTATGTTGTCCTTCAGACAGAACACAGCGCCCATCATTTGCCGGACATAACACTAAGAAAGACTTCAGAAACAAGTAGGACAGAGGTAGTTTTATTATTTCACCAACACTTTTTAATTCAATCATCATAACTTTCATAACTTTTCAGTTCCTCAGCTGTCTGTGAGGCTTTGCTGAACAAATGTCACTGATGAATCTTGTGCTGTTACTCTGCCTCACCAATCTGTGTTAAAAGTACATAGTCGGTGGCAACACGACCAAACGGTGAGCCATGCATGATTATTATAGCTCAGTGTAAAAAAAAAAGCAATGCTGGATTAATGGAGCATCTGTGTTTCACCTGTATTGCAGGATCATTGTGTAAAAGCGGCTAATTTTGGGAGACACCTTGCTAACAATTAGATGTTATTGCGATTGACAAGCTTTGTCTGTGACCTCTTTCTTATTGTTGCTGGCTTAAAAGCAGCTGTTTTCAAACAGTTTCTGAAATACATAACTCAAACTATCAGATTGTCTGTATTTTTAACCCCCCACCTTCATTCCATTCCTAACTCCCTGCACTCACGGTTTTGACTGCTGTGGGAGAGAAGAGAGGACACTTCAAAACATCACACCTGTCTTCCCCAAGGGCAACATGGCTTGGGAAAATATCTGAGAAAGGATTGTCTTTCTTCCGACCAAGCCTACTACTCTATAGGTGTTTTTGGAATGCACTCCGGAGCCTGACCCCAGCATCTCGCAAAATACAGTATTTTAACAATCTCCTGACTAATTTCCCTGCCAATAGTCTGACAGAAAGTACTGGATGTTCAAAATAACCGAGTTGCTCTGCTATTTTTAAGAAGGTGACCCACATCTTGTCTGGGTCAAATAGAAACACTTTGTATATATAGCTCAGCGTTTCTGTTCCAATCGAAAAATAGCTTTTTCTCACGTGTTTTTGAGATTATCTTCCAGACGTAGCTTTGAGACATGCCAAAGTCTTGTTTTAAATCACAATTCTGTATTTTCCTTGAAGGTTATTTCCAATAACTTGAAAGCTCTCGAGGCCTTTTATTCCTCTGAGACAAAAGGCAAAACAGAGGAATTTATAGGCAATGATACGCCGCCTATAAAGCTACGTCTGGTCATGTCACTTCAGGACTTAGATCTAGCGAGCTAAAGACAAAACATGCAGGCGTTATATAGGATTATTGAAAAAAACCTGAGGAGACAATACGCTGTGCAGATACAGTGGGGGAGAGATTGGTGCAGTGACAGCAACAATGGACATGTGTGGTGTGCAGATAGACAGGCATCAGCTAATTAGCTCAGCGAGAACACCTATTGTCTAGCGTTTGGGACAAGTGTACTTCATTGGCACCTCACTTGTGGATCGGTATGCTTGTGGCTGGGCTATTGTTGCGCTAAATGCTATTAAATTTTAAGCTGAGAGACACATAAAAGTGAAGCTGGTGTAAATTACAATTCTCCTGCACATAATCCACTTGCTGATGGAAGACATTACAGCGGCCTTGTGTCTTGACAACAGATTATGGCGGCGGCTTTAGCCTTCCACGCTTGTGAGCATGAGAAGTCACAGGATTTTTGTTTTTATCCAACCCATCCCTTCTTCATCTTTGTTTCTCCCTCCCATCGCTCCCTCCTTTTCTGTCCTCCCGTTCTCCCATTGATCTCACAGTGGTATTCACTATCTGCCAATGCTTCATGCCTGCAGGGGGGCCACCAAATCCATTATCAGGTAGGACAACAGTTTCCACACTGTTTCACTCACACTGTATACTCTACAGAAGGATGAGAAGAGGGAGGAAAGACAGCAAGGGGAGATGAGGGGGATCTGAGGTCTGCAATAGCTTAACCAGATTATGAGCCAATGGAAATATATTTATCACTACAAACAATTGTTTTAAGAGGATGTGTGCTTTTTACCAAACATATGTCTTCTATTGTCATTCTGGATATCTTTAAAGCTCATAAATACCTGACAGGGATTTACCAACGTTCTCTATCCACATTTCCATACTATGCTTCCCATCACTAGTGTGGTATAGAGTCATATATTATCAAGGCAAGTCTGCGCGAAAGTTGGTATGAGGTCAAATTACTAAAAGGGTGTGTGATTTATTTTGACACCCAGGCAACTCAAAGCATTACCGACCTGATGACAGACATCAGATAACGCTGAAGCACAAACATAAGGTATGCTGAGTGAGCCTCTTAAACTGGAATCACTCTAAACCCAAGTACTTATATTATTCATTAAAATGAGTACATATTTTAAGAATTTGTATTGACTTGAAAATGTTGAGTGCAGGTAGCGTATTGTTTCCTTTTGTGTTTATCAAACTCATAGTTTAGAGTACTTTAGACTTGTTTGCAAATTACAGTAACTGGTACTCAAAATGTTACATTCAAACATAATTAAAACTATACAGTTTGGAGAAGTTGAAAAGTGCATACACAGATTAATTAATTTAAATAAGTCCTGGAAAAAGTTTTTCAAAAATGTTGTGACAGAGTAGACAGGTCATGAATCACCTCTTCAACTCTTCACTAGTGCAGCGATGAGTCGTCCTCATTGACGCCGGCCACATGCACCCTAACACAACCTTCAACTAGAAGCACTCATTTGATCTCACACGGACTCGGCTATATTGTGGACTACCCTTGTGACCAGTGCAGTAAGAGTAGCAGTGATGGCCAGTGTGCCAGTCTGAGTGGGTCTAATTTCTGCCTGACGCCGTCTACGCCCCGGGTCCACTGTCCTTGGCTGCTTGCCACTCTCTCAGTGCTCACTACACTCCGTTAAAAGCCCTCCTCGGAGAAGGACAGGGGCACAGAGAGAACGAGAACATCACGAGAACACTCTTTTTTTGCAACCCAGATATGAAACAGGTATATTCTCTGAGGTAAAAGGTAATCTTGCCTCAGGAGGTGATTGCAGAAAATAATGTGTTTAAACACTTTTAAACAGTTTTGTTCAAATTACAATTTTCCAACTGCTGCCCACCCTGACAGTGATAGCAAAGAAGTAAGACACTGTAAAAAGGATAACTTTGAATTGTTATTCTGAATCTGTCTTTTAAATAAACGTAAGAGAAAATATTTAACCGAACCATAAACTATATAAAATTAGTGGTTTTGGTTATCTTGATTAGGTTTCCAGTGTAAAATTGGCCCCAATAAATGATTTACTTTAGGTTAAAGTCAACAATTGTAGTCCGACCCCAGTCTATCCTTGATAAGTTCAACGCAAGTTCTGTGCTTTGTACACAGAATTGGATCTACAGAACTTTTCATCAGGGCTTTTTCTCTTCCATATCCATCCTTTCCATAGCGAGCCATTCTCTTAAAGAAAAATATGGCAACCCAGACCAACCGACAAGTTTTCTGTGATTGTTTGCAATGAACTTAATGTTTTGGACCATCCTCAACTCAACTTTATTTATAAGCCCATTTAAAGACAACAGATTAGTCCAGAAGTCAGTCAATAAATTGCATAGTCACATGATTAAAACACAAGGTTTGCATCAAAAGAAAGCAATAAGACCACAAAAAATAAATGTCCAACACTCATCCTGGATTAAAAGCCAAGGAATAAAAATGAGTCTTAAGGCGAGATTTAAAAACAGACACCATGGGGGCCACCCTGACATGAGGGGGAGGCTCATTCCACTGTTTAGGGGCTGCAACAGAGAAAGCTCCCAGGGAAAATTAAAAAGTTAAAAAGTTAAGGGCCGACCAGGCTTTGATGTCCTTCAGACACTCCAGCAGTGAATTCTAAGAACTGACATAATTTCTTTTCAGTGGCAGGTAAATTCGTGAGTCATCCGCGTAGAAATGGTAGGAGAAGCCATGTGTCCTTCAAGTCAACATTAAGGGGAGCAGATACAAGGGATCGGCCCAAGAATGGAACCTTCGGGAGATGGAGAGGGGCAATTGACGAAAACACAGTCACTGAGGCTACCTGAAAAGTTTCTCCCTGACAGGTAAGACCTGGACCATTGTAAGGGTGTGCCTCTGATACCCGAACAGGGCTCCAGGCGAGAGATGAGAATGCTGTCGTCCGCTGTGTCAAAAGCAGCTGTTAGATTTAAAAGCATTAAAATTGTAAGTGTAAGAGTCTGTGGTTAATAAAAGATCAATAAAAACTCTTTAAACTGCAGATTGCCCTCAAGAATGCCATGTATGTTTAAAAAAGACTGTAAATCCTGATCCAGATCCAAACCACGTCATGAAATGAATGACAGCCCTCCATTGTATGTAACTGGTAGAAACAGCATGGAATGGTCTAACTTGAGTTTTTCCCTGGCATTTGACCCCAATTTGCATGATATATAAATCTGTTCCTCTTGCGCCAATCTACTCATTTGCTTCAACATGCAAGTAGGTTTTGGCCTCTGAGTGCATTTGTGCATAAATATAAATGTGTGCTATGCAGTTGTGTGGCCTTGAGGGCTTAGTGACATTGTTGCTTGAGTCTTTCGCCTTTTCAAACCTGGCGCCTGCAGTGTAAGCTTGCAGATAGTTGGGTGGGTCAGCCTTGGGGCATCATGGATCTACAGAAGCGCGAACCAACCGGTCAGGCCTGTACGGCTTGTTGTTAGTGTTGTTAGTGTTTAGCGTGGACTCCTAACTCATGTGTCCATCCTTCTGCACATGTGCATGAATGAGTTTGGGTACAAATACAAACAGTATGCACAGGTTATACAAGTTTGCTGTGTAGCAAAACAAAATCGCGATCATTATGATTGAGAGGATTTTGCTTACATCTTGTTCAGAGCTCACCTATCAAAAACGTGTCACCGACAGCACCCACGGGCATTCTGAGGGCGACGCTCTCCTCCCGCCTTGTACTGTTGTTCTCTCCAGGAATCCAGGATAAATATGGCCTCCTCACTATTTGGAATTTATCGTCATCACATCTACCCCCCAGATATGCATTTCAAGCATAGAACCACAGGCATTTTTTTTAGGAGATGCCAACAAATAAATGCTTCGCTTCAGGTGATGGAATAAGAGGAATTTATTTAGAGTTGCAGGATTGTCTTTGCAATATCAACGCTTAATTATTCATCTAATTTGAATGTGCGTTTGCCACCATATGGTTGTGGGTCCTAAAACACAGGCGGTATTATAAAAATTGTTCCTCAT
Organism: Lophius piscatorius; assembly: GCA_009660295.1. Lineage (NCBI taxonomy): Eukaryota > Metazoa > Chordata > Actinopteri > Lophiiformes > Lophiidae > Lophius > Lophius piscatorius. Next base: position 24,657 of record VRLP01000477.1, read on the forward strand.
TATGTAATGCCTACTTTTCTGCTATAACCATCAAGCTGTATGTTACAGCTTGATGGTTGTAACATACAGCTCTTTTACCTGAAGGGCTATTCATCAATCCGGATAATGTGAGTGTGGGTTTGCCGAGTTTTGGCGATGACTGTGGTGTGTAGAGATGATACAGTAAACTAAATGGGGCTTTATTTCCCTCAAAGTAGCAAAAAACAGCTTTTGCAGCAATTTCTCCTGATGTCCTGCTCGGTGAAGCTGTAACGTGAGCGAGGTCAGTTAAGCCGGGCTTAGACTGTACAACTTTAGAGTTGTGGCTGTGTGATTTCAACTCACACTGTATGAATGAATATTTGCGTAAGCTCACGATTGGAGCACACACTAAATGGTCCGATCGTAGCGCAAGGCTTCAGTGCTCAGACAGTACGACCTGTCGGCCCTGCAGCCCATTGTCGCTATTGACAATTGTCAATAAAGTTTTGTTTGTGAGCTCAGAGGCAGAAAGAAGTTTGTTTGCTACCAACAGGCTAACCAGACAGAAACGAGTCGCCTTGATCAATTTTGCCATCATGTGTGCCGAAATCACGGCGGTGGCTTATCTGGACTAGTAGGTGGCTAGGACGACTTGGACAGCGGGGCTGGTCAATTTTGCAGGGAGTCTTTGAAGTAAGCGAGGTACGTTTGACTGTTTAGTGATAATAGTGATAAATTGATAATGTTAATACTACTACTAATAACTACTACTATTTTTTACTAGTCCTGTTCCAAAAATAAACTAGCAGATTTTTTTGTTGAATTATGAATGGCCACAGGAGTCCATGTGAACTCGTTTCTGTTATATGTGGAAATGTAAGACAAGACGGACGAAGATGTCGAATGTGAATCTATGCGTGTGTGGGTACGTGTGGAGACGAGAGGCCGGGGAAATTTGCTTGTTCATGATGGAAAAACATTGACTAGATCTGGGAACAACATGACTGCTCTTTGAGTTTCATCCTTCTTCCCATCACTGCCTTCAAACCTCCTTCTCCCAGTTTCCTAAAGGCACAAACTCTGCCAGTTGTCACCTTAGAGTATTGCAGGCCCGGCTGAAGCACTCCACTCCTCGGGAGGAGAATGTCAACCCAGGCTTGGGGCAGTTTTGACAAACAGAGTATATATTGATACATGATAAAGTATGCTAGAAATCACCCGACTGCTGAGGGCTACTATAGTTTTAATATCATCATTTGAATTAACAAGCATTCTGTGGAGAAATAATGAGCTTTCATTATTCAGAACATCATCCTTACCCCGGCGGAGACTTGCAGGGCTATTAGTGCTTGAGAACTTAATGAAAAGAAGATAAAGAAGGTTTGAGATAAAAGTTTCAATGGCCACACTCGGTAACCAGAGTTAAAATTTAATGCGTCCCCGGTGGATGACGGATGAGCTTCTTATCTGGGGCCTGGGGAGCGGGTAGACAGGGGACCCACTTTGGAAGATGCCATTTTGTGGAAGGTGAAGAATGAGCATCCCAGCGCTGTAGCTGTGTTTGCCAGAATTTCACATTAAAAATCACGGTGACCATGTACAAGACATTAGGATAAATTCACATGGAAAAACCTCTTCATGGTCATGTGTCCCAAGAGTTTATAGTAATTGCTAACTTGCATTATGACATTCTCAATATCTGTTAATTTTACCAGAACTTTGTATTGTCGGTTAAATTCTTTGGTTTCCATATATTAAGGCCGTACATTAATTTACTGTTTTTTTTATGGTGAATTTTCTGGTCCTCTATTGTTGCCATTTAATAGTTTACAGTCATTTCAGACAATTTTGACAATGTAGAATAAACGAGTCGACGTTTCACCCAGAAACCGCAATCTGATTGGACAAAACAAAGTTTAGGTCAGGAGCGAAGCAATCAAGAGGATGGACTTCATGGGAACAGTTCAATTAAAAAAATTTTTTTGAATTTAAAAAAATTTACCGGTAAATTACAGTGAAAATACGGATATAATGATTTAGGTTTTACAAAGACAGAAACATAAAATGACAGCAACGTTATTTCACAAATATATAGGCCTACCACAATTGTAGCATCTTTTTCCTATAGAAACAACGGTATTGTCTTGCTAAATGGTTAATGCTTTTTGTTTACTGTAATTTAAGATGAGAGTACTTGAAAAATATGTAGTTTAGATGGACCAAGACTATTTACCTACATAAATGATTTGCTTGTGAAGTGATTGTGATTTCCCAAAGTTTCTCCAAAAGTTTGTATTTTCACGGTGTTATACTTATATTCTGAAAGAAAAATAAACTCATATACTTTTCTCTTTATTGATAAAAAGTCACTGACAACAGTTATGCACTGTTTTGAATTTTATGGTCTTTACCGTTGACAGTTTTTTACCGTAATTTCTAAGGAAATCTTTTACAGTGTTCTGCATTCACTGACAGACCCAGTGTGCTACACAAACCCAGGTGGACGATCTACCTCTAACCTCCACTCCACTGTTCGGTAATTCATGCCAACCCGTTGATAACTGTTAGGTCCGCTGTGCTGAAAAAGCACTTTTAGGTTTAAGAACAAAACCATTGGTTGGTTGATATAATCATATCCTATTTAATGAACTTGGATTCGATTGCCAAAAAAATTAAAATAAAACCATGTCTGACTATCATTCCTATCATTCTGCCCAAAGTTAGATCCGCTTCAATTGCCTACAAGCTGCGACTGCAGTTACATAATTAATGATTAGTTATCAACACGAGAAGATAATTGATGCCCACAGGAATTGGTAGTTTAAGTGAAGACTGATCAGCTAAGGCTAAGAAAAAAGTAATATATATATATATATATATATTTAAAAAAAAAGAAAAAGGAAAATCTTTTCTCCATTCTATTTAATTTGTCACAAAAATCTAATTAATACATGCAGAACTGCTACAGGAAAATAAAAAAATCTTCATTCAGCCGTCTCTGTGGTGATTCCTGCTCTCCAAAACAAGTAACTTGTACTGTATTCTTTCCTTAATCTTATAATTAAGTCTATTTTCTAATTTCCTGTCAAAGTATCTCATAAAATACGACACAATCAATTAACAAGTAACACATCAGTCAGATAAAGAGATCTTAAGTCAAAAGATCTTCAAAAATCTTTCCAGATTCTCAATAAGAGAATTAACAGCTAATTTATAGACATATTTGATCTTAAAATGCTTAAATATCACTTTTAATCTCATTTGAAGAGTTTGATCTTCTTAAATGTAGACCTGTGTCACAATTATACAACTTCCAATAAGTTAAAGACTGAAGTTAAGAGGCCAACATGTATGGTAACAAAAACGAAAAGGCAACTTTGGTGGTAGAGAGATTTTTTTACATCATTACCATTTTCATCTGAGGCACAACAATAACTTAAATATTGGTAATATATAGTTGAAAATGAGATTTAGCGGCTCATTTCCTGATCTCCTTTATCAAAATATTACTTGTTATCTTAAGAAACAAATTTTCCCTTGTTCTATTAGCAGATTTTTTTGTTTTATCATTATTTTTTACTTGCTTTTGAGGAAGGATTGTTTCCCCGGTGTGCTCTGGTTGTGGTGCATTATGTATCTGGCATACAGCGTGTCAGGAGAGGAATAACTATCGAAGCCCAAAACATTTTTAGTTTGCCCGAAAATATGCTAATAACAGCAATGAGTGTCATTGCAAAGTGTATAATTACAAATCTGACTATCTGGAGGGTGATCGGTTTATACAGAAGCATAGAAATACAACACACACACACACACACACACACACACACACACACACACACACACACACACACACACAGAGCAGGGAACAAACTCTCCTGGAGTCCCTCCGCTCGATGCTGCGTTTGTCCCAAGGGCCTTAAAGGAGGCACGTTTGCTTGCTGAACCATTGTGAAGTCTCCAGCAGACATGTCTAGCCTGCTGCTGTGCTGTGCGGTTCTCTTGATGCAGGAGATCTCTGTGAATGGGAGGGGAATCCATTGATTTGATGAATGAGTGTCTATTTGTGGGAGTACCGGTGGCCAATGTGGGAGTTGTTCTCGGAGTTATTCTGGTTGCTATAACTTGACAACAAAGCCTTTGGCTTGCAGCGCAGACTGCCGGGATCACGGCTCATTGAAAGGCCCGAAAAAATGTTATTTCCTGCCATTACTTTTATTCTGGTAGTCTTATCGTCATATATTATGTATTCATTTAATAATGCATGCTTTTGATTGGGTTGCTCTAAGCGTTGAATAAACAGTGGCGTATTTTCCCAGTGTGGTGTAGTACTCTTACTCAAGTGAAGGATCTGAGTCCTTCATACACCGTTGGTTCCAGACCGTGTTGCACCGTGTTCTGTTCCCATACGTCCAGACGAGTATACATATGCTGTCAATGTGCTTTCCAGTTCATAAAAATCTTAAGCTGGCCAATATAATCTTTTTAAACAAACCAATTAATACTCTACTTTGACAATAAAGTTTGACATCAAACCTGAGTGTTTTATGGAAAAGAAAACGTGTATATTATTTGAATGTATTTTACTCCACAGCTTTAACTATTCTTTACCGCGATGTAGTTCCTACTTCAAAGACAATTGTAACTTTTTTAGGTTCCCGTAAAGGCTCCATATCCATGATGGCAACTCCATTTATGGTGGCCTTATAACTTTAATTAAACACACCCATGTGTTGGGCGCTACATGCACAGAAACAATATGACCTGGTTAAAAGAGTTGGAAGCCGGGACCTCTCTAGGGTTTCATGACTTAAATTCCCGAAAATACTGGCGTGGTGAGAGCCATTAAAGGCTAATGGCAGTCAAACTTATTTTTCTTTTTTTCTTTTAATGTGGTCGCTATAAACAGATGGGAACAGCAGTGAATTATTCTGTTGTCTTTTGGGTTTCATAACACCAGAGCACCAAGAGCATTTAATGTGTACCGCCAGAACGTCAAAGATACGAAAGAAGAAAGGAGAGAATCCACATTTTTGGGTTTTTCACTGTTGTTACTGTCTATGATAAGTTCAAAGTTCTTGGACCATCATAGTTTAAATATCTCGAGCTTCTGGTGCAGCTTCCTTTTGGTCTAACAATACAACCAGGCCTACACTGTCGTCCCCGACAGCAAGGGGATGTCACCGAAATGCCCCCTAACCATTGCATTGTACAAGCAATTCCCAAGAACACTAACCCTAACCGTAACTCCTAATTTTGAAGTTATGTCCGAAAAACCATGTTTTTAGTGAAGAACCTCCCCCTAGTGAGTTAAGTCTTGACTAGAGGACAAGGTAGATCTACTTGGGTTATCTTTTTATGCGATTTATATGCAAATTTTTTGACTATTTAGACTAGGACATCTATACATTGTGTTTTACTTTAGTGGTTCATATTTTACTCACTAGGGGGAGTATTTTACAAAGAAACACTGTTTTGCAGACACAACCTTCTTGCCATGTTTCCCGTAAAGAACTGATTCATGTTTGACTTTCAAATGTTTACCTCAAAAGACCTTAATGCGAGGAAAAACTGGATTCATTTTGGGAAAGATTGGTTCTACATCCCTGACACTAGTGGGAGCTTTACCTGCATACATTTTCGAGTCACAATTTCTCACCCGTTAGGCCGATTTAGTTCAACTTCAGTGCAAATGAATCGACTTGAGGAAATCTAACACGTATGCATTGTGTTTTACTTTAATAGTTCATATTTTACTCATTAGGGAAAGTTTTTGAAAATAAATACTGTGGGGGTAACATTTGAGTAGTTCAGTCAACGGGGGATTGCTTGTACAACGCAGAGGAATGGGGACATTTCACGGTTATACCCTTGCTGTCGGATTGACGGCATAGGCCTAGTTTTATTAAGGCAACACAACCAATGGCAAATAAATGATATGTGGTAATATTTCCATTTGAATGTTTTGTGAATCGGACAGCTATTCGCCCGATCCAACCCTTCATAATTGAACTCAAAACATAATTTCCATTTCCAAACTGAAAAAAAACAGAACATGGCTCCAACAATGAAGGTATAATTTGCAATAATGTACTATGTATGACCTTTATTAGTGTTTATATAACCTGGTCTTCAGATACTTCAGTACTTTAGACGTGAAACACCTCAAGGCATCCTGCTGCGAAGGGTTAAATGTAACACAAAACAGACAACTTGCATTAAAAGTATTTAGTAATCTAAAGGAATTTATGGGTGCAACACCGCTACATTTACAGATTATCTCGGCCTCTTTAATTCAGCTCTGTTGCATCGTTTTTATGGGATGGTGTAGGGATAGCCAGAGGGGAAGGCTGGGGGATGGAGAGGAGCCGGGTACGAGTCCAGTGCAAGTATTCACATGCCCAGAAAGCAGGCAGGCATCATAAAAGTGGTTCACTAATCATTTCAATACAGCAGCGAGGCAGGCAGGAGGATCGCTTCGTGCACACCAGCACACACATGCATGACAACAGGTGTTCCTGCAACATGAAGGGACACTGTGAGAACATGAGATTAGATAAAAGAGGAGAGAAACGAGGTGGATGGAAGCCAAGGAGCAATAAGAAAATACATTTTTGCTCTGATCCACATGAGAGAGGCAAACTGATGTAACAACATCGTACGCCAGACAGACACCACAGAGAAAGAAGCTTTGGTGTGTGTTTTTTTTTTTTGCAAGGTGAGCGTGTTTGAAATGTGGAGACACATCATTTAGGTAACTGGAGTTACTGTCATCTCAAGGGGAATCTTGCTCCTAATTTCCCTTGGAATCACAAACAGCTGTTGTTTAAACTAGATCTCATCACTGTCACATGGCTGCAGGGTTCCGGAGGAAGTAGCTCTGCCGCTACTCCCGATCGTCACCACCCGACAGCCATTTTTAAAGTTGATCTCTTTCAGGTATTTTAATGCATTTGCTGCTCCATGAGACAACTGGGGTGCAAATAGGAAAACAATATATATATTTATTCTTTATTATTATTATTATTTTCTTCTCACGGCCGGCTAATGAAGGTGACATCTGTTTTATCATTTATGTATATCCTTCCGTGCATGTTAGGGTCTGTCTGTCTCCTTTCTTTTCCCTGGACCCCGTGCTCATAACATTAGTGTTGTTGCTGATCACAAACACATGGTTTAATCTCTGCAGATGGTGGGCACTCATGTTGCAACCCAGCAAAGCTGAGATAGATTTTTTTTTTATGTTCAACATTCTTTTTTTTTTAACCATGAAACCCCAAACTGTAATTTTATTTACAGAAAGCATGCAAATATAGTTACTACTTGTGCCTTCACAGCCTTAGACATAACAACACTTGGACTCGGGTAACTAGAAATCATGCATTCATCTTTAATACATAACATAAGTGAAACAGAATGACACTAAGGCGATACGTACGCGGAAGCAAATTAGCAAATCAGGCCCAGTGCATCAAATGGAAGCATTTACACTGCAAAAACTGACAATCTTAGCAAGTATATTTGACAAATTTCTTGTCAAAATATATCATTTCACTTGATAAAAGGCACAATAACTTATCAAGTAACATTTCCGTGAGATATAATAACTTCGTTTTGTGACTAAACGTCATGAATATCACAGAATCTTTATAATATCTCAAATGCTCAATACGGGCTTAAAATCTTAAAAAACATATTTTTATCTTAAAATGCTTATACATCAATTTCTTTTGTTGTTACAAGAACGTGACAATTTTAACTCTAGAACAGAGTGACTATTAGACAATGGAAAGAAAAAAGGATTTTATGGAATCGTTTATATAATGAGCAAAAAAATAGATACATTAAATCATATTTGGGATTAATAAGATTTATAAAGTTACATAAATTGCTGTCTATTTATCTCAGAGAGAGACTTGACAATCACAAAGGTGAGGAAAAAGTTACTGGAACTCGACACGTTCAGGTTAATAGAAATTCTAAACTCATTTTAAGTTTTCACTACTTATTTAAAGAGTTTGAACGGAATGTTGAAGCTCAGTAAAACAATGGAATAGGCATTTGGTATACAAGTTTGAAGGTTGATTTCCCAGTGATATCAAAATAAGAAACAAGATAATAAATATTATTCCAAAGAAAACAGTCCCTGTGGAGACAATTTCTACCTCACCCCAGTCAAGTAACAGTAGATCTAACCGTTTTAACTGTGTCCTCTAAATAATACTCCAGATAATTGGGAATACTCCAGCTCGCCTTAAGGCTTTACTGGAAGCATGGTTTCTATTTACACATCTGACAGTTGAGAAAGAACAAGAGGGATGCAGGGAGAAACAGACAACTTGCAAGTGTGTTTGTTTGAGGGGGGGGGGGGGGCGAGAGGCCAAGGAAAGATGGAGGTTCTCTCAGAGTCACCCTCGGTACACCACGCTTCAGAAAACAGACACGAGCGTAAAGAAGAAGCAGAAATGCAAATGAGCACGTCCATCCATCCACGGATGTGCTCAAAGCCGTCACACATTTGAACTTTAAATACCAGCCACCCACCTCTTCCCTGCCTGTCGGTGCCTGTCTGAGGAAAGGGCAGCGGACTGAACTCTTCAGTCATTGATTATATGATTAGGCTGGCTCTGTGCGTAACATTGTCATTCTGCAGCTGCTCTCAGGAGAAGCTCTTACTCTGGACCGTGTGCTGGTTGGTGTGACTCACGAGTGCATAAAGTACTCAGATCCTTTAATTGAGTAAAAGTACTCATACTACACGGTTAAAATACTCCTTACAAGTAAAAGATCTGCCTTCCCAACTTTGCTTGAGTGAAAGTACTCAGTGTGCAGTAGGACGGTCTCTCTCTGTACGGTTTGATTCCTCCCGTAGATGTTAAAGGTTGAGGTAATCAAATTACTGTTAAATTCAGATTATACATGCTGTTATAGAGTTCCTGACCTGTGAGAGACAAGTGGCTCCGAAAAAATCCAACTTTCCCTGAGATCGGCATGTTTCTAGATTTGTGACATTTTTGGGATGAATCAAACTTGTTCCACCAAAATCTAGTTTTCGGAATAAGAAGTTGAATTTCTTTAACCCAATAAGACACAAGTAATCCACCAGTTTACTCCAAACAATGTAAATCAACGTGTTTAGATGGTATCACCGGACAGGAAGGGTATGAAGGTTATTAACAACAGTAGGACCAACGTAGTGGAGTAGGAAATAGAATATTTACCTGGAATCCGCAGTAAAAGTACTCAGTAACTATCCAGAAGTGGTTTGAGTGGGTTTGTTGGCTCACATGTTTGATCCGCTTCTGTCTATTTCACAAAGCCTCAGCATTTCCAGACGGGATCATCAACTGGACCCACTTCATGTGATGACACTCATTCTGGCTACACATTAACTGGTGGTGGATAGTACCTAAGTACTTTTAGTCAGGTAATGTATTTTAGAACAAATTTGAGCTATATTTGAGTTCTTTACATGAGTATTTGTATTTCAAGATACTTTCTACTTTATAGTTGTACATCTGAGAGGGAAATATCCTACTTTCTGCTCCGCTACATTTCTTTGACAGCTGTCATCAGTAGTTACTTGGATTTATATGAATGTTTGTTCAGACCTCCGGTTATCTTGAATTATTAAGTCCGTTGGGCCGCCTGATCAGCACAGAACATTTCGGTGGGTAAAATATCTATTTATAAATACCATTTATAGCATCTGTACTTAGTATTTTCTATATGAACAGTATATACTGTGTACTTCTACCTTACTATACTCAGATGGATATATTCTTCTTTCTACTCCACTGCACCCATCTGACACTTGTAGTTACTTGTTACTTTTCAGATTACAGTTTTTATACACTTCACATACAGATACGTGGTTTTCACAGGACGTCATAAACAGATGCAAATAAAAATTTCTTGCAGCTTAAACAACCCAACAGATCAAAGTACTCTAACTACCTCATCCTTTAACATCTACGGCAGTAGATGTGGGTAAATCCATACATAATAGTTCAACACTGAGCGGGACCAATGAGTACTTTTACTTTTTAAAGTGTAAGTACATTTTGCCGATAATACTTGCATACACACATGAAAGCAACTCTAAACTAACTAAAGCCTTAAAACGTCAGTCTTTCAACCTCAATCCCCTGAGCTGAGCGACAGTGCTGCTGTGTGTGTGCGTGCGTGTGTGTGTGTGTGTGTGAGTGTGTGTGTGTGCTGTTTATGGCATCTTCCTGCTGAGCTGATCACAAAGTAAGAGACGTGTCATCAGGTGAGTCAGAGGGAGCAGCATTCCTTCATCGGCTGTTCAGCGTGTGTCTGAAAGTTACCAAACAGTCAAACCCACACAGCCACACACACACACACACACCCACAACCCCCCCACCCACACTCACACACAGGTGTTCCATAAATTAAGTGCATGAGTAACTGTCTAGAAGGGGGAGCAAATAGGGAGGTCTAAAATGCCAGCACACACTCATTAACAGATGTCTCAAGGTCTCCCTCACATTTACCTCCATGTGCAGCTCTGTTGTGTTTCTACGTGTTACTGTGTGTCCATCAACCGCACACAGACTTTTGCAAAATCCAATCTAGTCTCTTTTTAGGGACCACCTAGAAAAGATGCTACACAGTTTTAAGCTACTTATTTAAATATTAAGGTCACTGTTTCCTGCTGATGTTAAAACATACGAGATGTTTTTTTGTTTTGCTCTTTTTATCGGTAAGCTTACTCAACTGTTCGTCGTACTCATAGTATTTAGGCTAACTGCCCACGCATGCATGCATGATGCGGCACAGCACTTTGTTCTCAGAAGTCCTCTGTATTCCAGTGACACAGAAGTAATTCAAAAAATGCTTGCTGGTTGCAGTCATTGTGGAATGTGGCAGAAGGCAGTGGCAACTTGACAGTCCGGTTCTGCATCAGTGTGTGACGACCCAGACCAAAAGGTCAGACGCATCAAAGAGCGGAAGCAGCTTCAAAACGGAGCTCCGCACCTCTGACAGCTACATAATATTTGTGTAGGTACACCTGAGTGCATGCAGGTCGGTGAGTTATGAGAGGAGTGGGCCGTAATGAAGGCCTGTCAGATGGAACGGTTGCTTCGTGTTGATGGGTCATACACTTTGGTAATCATAAGTTACTGTAACGAGCAAGGAGTAGAAGTCATTTGAAAACTAACAGCCCCCTTTTTCTTTTCTTCTTTTGTCTGTGCTTTTTTAACCAAGCAACTGATGGAACTGGTTGATCTCAGTTCCACCAATAGATTCAATCTTTATTCCAACACCTGCTTACGTTTCGTCTATAGAGCCTTCATCTGCGTAAGAGGAGAATATGGTAGAGGGGAAGGTCAAGCAATGTATTAATAAATACTCATTTGATGTGACAATGTGAGGATAAAATGATAAAATGATAAAAGTAAACTGAGATGGGCCAATAGATGAACAAGGCAATTGCTAAACAGGAAGTGCTATGCATTTTGTACAAGTTAGTGTTTCCTGAGGCCACCAAGAACCCTGGCCTGTAGTTCCTGCCAAAATTCAGAATGTATATTTTAATAACTTGAAGTTTGTATAGAGAAAAAACATTTGAAGGTATCATTCAGTCCTGCATGTGTCATTGCATTAAGCGTTGAGATCCAGTACATCTCTCTCAGAGTGAGAAGTTTGGGTAGGTTACCCCCTCTGGTTGGGACATTTACAAACATTTATGAATTAATAACTTAATAAATAAAGACCCATATCTTGTCTTTACCAACAGAATATGTGTTCGATATGAAGGGATATTTGGCCAGACAGTAAATTAATATACCATGTCAAGACCGCTAAGAAAAGGTTATCAAAAATCGTATTGTGAAAAGTAACTAGTAATAACAGTGGTCAGACAAATGTAGTGCAGAATTAAGTACAATATCTCCATGAGAGAGATGTAGTAGAGTACAAGCAGTGGTGGATAAAAGTAGTCAGATCTTCTACTTGAGTAAAAGTACTATAAGAACTTCGAAAAATAGGCCTACTGCACAATAAGTAAGCAAGCATTCAAAACGTTACTTCAGTAAAAGTATACAAGTCTTATCAGCAAAATGTACTCCAAGTAAATACTACTCATGGTCCCTTTCAGAACATACATTGTGGTTTTGGATTACTTTTACTGCTGCATTAAAGTGCGGTGCTGTGTTAAAGTTAATGGCGGATGTAGCTATGGGCAACGCTGGCGGCATCTTTCCCAAGAGCGCCATGGCGCACGCATCAATCAAAAAAGATCTAAGTAGAGGTGAGCAGAACATACACTTAACATTTGTGCAAAGCTTGCAGGTTTTCTAATATTTATTGATAAAGTATTAGTAATTCATTAAAACAGAGAAACAAGATTCATTGCATAAAAAATGCCTGTTAATGGTTGTTCTCTTATTTTTTTTGCAAAAACGGGATCCTTCTCCGAGCTCATTTTTAAGTTAAAGTTAATAAATAGTCAGATACGCGAGCAAACCGCTGAACGTAAGTAAACTGTTTCCTGTTGTATGGCTGCCAAGAGTGTGGTATAATATGTTGTTTTTTATTTATTTTTTGGGCGGGGAGGTTCGCTCAGGGCGCCAGACAAGCTAATATCGCCTCTGGTTACCGTTGGTCTTAAAGGTGCATGTAGTCTGACTACTTAATGCAGTTCACCAGTGAAATCGGTAATCAGATACGTAAGAAGTTCATGCAGCTGAATAATAGTGGAGTAGATCGTAACATATCTCCCCTGAGATGCGGAGTAGAAGAATAAAGTAGCAAATGAAAATGAAAATAATCTAACAAAGTACAAATACGTGAAATTTGTACTTAAGTACAGAGTATTGCTTAATGTACTTTGTTGCTGTCCACCAAAGTAATTTAATACCTACACTTTTTTCAGGCATATTATGAAAAAAACCTTCAGCTACGGGATTTTAACTGAACAGAATAGGTATGGAAAAATGTAATTCCGAAAAAGTACTTACTGCAGCCAAAACACGACTGCAGTGGAGAAAAAAAGTAGAATATTTCCCTCTGAGATGCAGTGGAGTATAAACAAAGACGGCATAAAAGGGAATGAATGAAGTTCCACCCTTGAGTTAGACTGACATTTGTGATGCACTTGACAAAGAAGTGACCTATTGCAAGTTTGGCACTTACTCTTAGGAAACCTGATTGAAAGACAGAAAGGAATGTGAATGTGAATGTGAATGTGCGTGGGTTGTATACGTAACTATTCACAGCCGCAGCAAAGGAGGCTTTTGTTTACAGTGGCAATCGATTCTCAGACATCGGCGCCGACTGGCTTTGTCTCCAAAACTCTGCAAAGTCACATTTAACTTGGGCGCTCACTTCATTTTATTCTGAGAAATTAATTTGTATTTGCCTGACACAAATAAACAGCTCCTACATAAATATGCCCATAACTTTAAGACAAAAGGAGAACAGCTCTATCTTGGTTGCAAGGAGGGGATTTCTTTCCTTATCAAAGCAACACAGGGCAAGATTAAAGAGTCAAAATCCTCCCCGTATGTGTGTGCTGGGTGTTTTCTCTCCTGCCTGCCTGCCCCCGGACGTTCTTGCTCCCTCTCCTCCCTCTCTCCCTCTCCTCACTTTCCCCGTAGCATTAGGAGCTAGCTGCCAGGTTTTCCTCTTTAGCAACCATCCATCCCTCCATCCTTACCCCTAGAGGAGTCTGCATTAATCACTTCTTTTTTCGAAGAAGGTCCTGCCGCTGTAGCTGCTCTGCCACCACCAACCACCTTCCCTCACTTCCTTTTTTTCTTACATTATGCAGCTATGGCGAAGTTACATCAATTCATATAGAGTTGAAATACACATACGAGAAGAACAGGCTGGAAACTGTTTCATTCGCCGGGGAAGACCACCGCTTGGCATGGCCTTCAGATTCTGGGACACTTTTCTTTATTCTGATTGCAGATTTTATGTCCACTGTTTCCATGAGTTGTGTTCTAACAGGAACTGGTGTTTACTTGCATCAACATATTTAATCACAACGTCGTGTGAGGGTGAGCGCCAGATACCTCATCAGTATCAGTGTTAGGTGTTAGAACGGCTAATGCTAGTTAGCATTAAATTGTTCAGTTCAGAAAACGTTATTTATGTCAAATGGGCAAATCAGCTAAAGCTTTCCCAGTCAATACATGTAACCTCAACAGACAGCCAGATATAGTTAATATGTCAGAGGACACATATTCAAGGCATGGAGCAGCAGGAGGGACAAGTACCTACAAATAAAATAAAGGAAATGGATAAAAAGTAAGCCAGCAATGCTCACGTTAGCGAGATTAAATTAACTAGCGAGGAAGTGTTGTGTGGTAAACGTAGCCACACATGCTACGTTAGCATCAATATCATCTGAAGTAATGTTTAAAGCAGAAACTCCTCATCACATATTTCATTGTGAAAACGCAGATCCACACCATGATCAGAGAACATTACTGGTGGTCTTCCTCCACGGTCAGAAACCTTTGCCAGTGGTCTTCCTCCATGGTCAGAAACCTTTGCCAGTGGTCTTCCTCCATGGTCAGAAACTTTCACCAGTGGTCTTCCTCCCGTGACTTCATACACTGCTTCATAAAAAGTGAAGTTGTTTTTCTGATCCACTTTTGTTGTGTGGGATTTAGCCTTGTCATAATAATCAATAAAGTTTTGCAGCAGTTTTTAATCTGTTCAGCTCTTCAGTCTACCACAGTTTAGATTTGGACACTTTTATTCAGAATGGAGTGAATCATATGGAATATTTTTATTCTGATTGGACTTTTAAAACAATTTAATCAGATTGCAATATCGACTAATCAAATCAAACGTAAAAAATCCTCTTGATATTGCCCCGAAATGTAAATTTGCAAAATGTTCTAATACTAACCCTCTACTAGGAAATGCACTTGGTCCAAATCAGGCTGTCATCGAGCATGCCAACATGTCCAGAGGGCGTCACCGCATATACACCGAGACAACACCTCATGCGGCACGTTTACGGTGGCTGCCAAAGGCCAGAGAGGAGAGGAGCAGGGAAAGGACCTGCAGAGAAAATGTGGGACAGTGAGATGCAAAGAGAGGGTGAGAAAAGTGAAAATGGAGGAGTGAAAGGGGAATGGATAAACAGAAAAGAAAGAAAAAGGATGATGGTGTAGGTGGAAGATGGCAGGAGGGCAGCATGCAGATTACCCAAGACCTGACTGGCATATTCTTGGATGGCTAACAGACGGAGGAAGAGGGAGAGGAAGGAGGGGTTGGGGAGCCAGGGAAAGTTAGAGCCCTCAGGATGTTCTGTCACACTGCCAGCCCCAGAAGTGTGTCTGGGAGATAGCAGGCCCACGTGCAGCGCTGCCACATAAACACAAACGGATATACACACATGCAGCGACAGTGACAATAAGGAGATGCAGCAATGTGTGAATCAAGATGGAGAGAAATTGTGCTGAAAAGTATAAAAGGTATAAAAACAAACACCGGGTAATGAAATTGAAGGTTTATAAATCCACCATGTGATGTGACTTCCTGCATTTGCAGCTATTACATAGAATCTGGTAACTATATCTTCTCACTGAGATGGTTATTTAGCCGCATCTCTAGTCAGGTCAGGCTGCCTTTCGCTGCTTCACTCTCTCCATCTGTACCCTCCACTCTCATTGGCAATGTAGAGTGGAGCAGCTCCAGGCCATGTGTGCAGGTTTGGGCCAATTATAGGGTCCTCATCAGTGCCGGGTTGCTTTTTTCGCTACAGGCTTAGAGCACACAGACCAGCCGAAGGTCCACACGGGTCAACCTAGTACCCCTCACGTCTGAACGCAGCGAGCGTACCTGGGAGATGCAGTACTGCTGGTTTGGCAAGTCTAATACATAAAACGCAAAAAAAAAGAGGGCTTGAGAATATCGCTTTGGAACAGAGGCCAAAATGTTGTGATACAAAAAGAAGCGGTTGAGAGAAGAATGTCTGCACTCAACAGTTACGTAGTGATATTATGCTTTATATCAATATCAATCACCGGTTTTGACTGATTAAGTAAAAAAAAGTCATTTATCACAGGTTTTGTCAAACTGACCTTACCTCAATATTTGAATTAAAGGTGCAATCTGTAAAATTTAAGGAGTATCTCTTTGAATAAATGGAATTCTACATTCATGACTCTGTTTTTTCTGTCTATTCAACTGAAAATAAGATGTTTTTTCTAAGGTTAGTCGGTCAAAAGGCCTTTATATATCCAGTAAGGGAGGGTCCTCCTCCATGAAGACCACTGCGTAGTGCTGCCATGCTTTTACAGTTGCCTAAATGGACAAACTGAACGGTGGCTCTAAAGAGCGGTTTCTGCTTTTATAAGCAGACAGATATGGAAAAAATGTTTTGTCTCTAAAAACATTGCAGTCTCCTCAGGAGTTGCTTGAAAGATCATGTGAGCTATTGCATTCACTGCTACCCCAGAAACGGGGACATTAACGGATTCCTGTTGTGTGTGTTGCATGGATTTTAAATCCTTTAGCATGCATGTTTAAGATTAGAGAGAATATAAGTATTTCATAACAAAATACCTGAGGTTTAAACATCTCAATGCCATATATGAGGGTAAACCCTTGTCCACCATGTTGACCAGGAGGTCAAGCACCTTCTGGTCAGCATGCAAGAAGATATCACAGGCTCAGGTCAGTGGAACAATAAGTCATACGTGAATTATTCATAATTTGAAGGGTAATCTGCTTAAATGTTGCATGCAGTACTCCATCTTTCACCTTCTCTTCTCTTTTCGCTGTCATTTTCCTCATTATTTGTTTGAGATACAGAAAGTGAGCGGGAGTTCAACCCTATTTCACCTTCTCCACCGTTTCACAGGAAAACAGAAGGCATGTAACTGCTCCCGGTATCAGAATCAGCACCTTGGAGAGCGCTGGGGTGCTCATTCTTGTACTTGACATTACTTTTAATCCTCAAACCTGTCGAGTGTGAAAGTATGAAACATAATGAAGTTGATGGTTTGTGGATCTGGTTTGAGTGATTGGTTTACACACATTTTGGCAGGTTGGGTCGCATTCTGGATCAGGTGAACGTTGGTCGTAGAAAACCCTGATCTTTGCGTCCCAGTCAGGCTCATAAAAACTGAGCTGAACTGTGTGTCCACATCTACAGTTGAGATGTTGCACATACACACATTTAAACCCAAAAGCACATTCTGACGTTCCTCCTCCTTGTCCCCTTCATCCAGAGGACAAAACTTCCCACTGGATCCCTAGTCTGCATTAAAGATGCATGGCCAAAAAACCAAACCCTATATCTCACTGTTGAGTGATTATATCTTATATCAAGTGTAGCGAGTCATTCTGAAAAGAAATTAGACAAAAATCCTTTGTAAGATTATGAGTTGTTGCAGTGCGGATAATAAACTTTGTAGCGTAGCGTGATTTTAACATGCTACTGGT
Organism: Lophius piscatorius; assembly: GCA_009660295.1. Classification (NCBI taxonomy): domain Eukaryota; kingdom Metazoa; phylum Chordata; class Actinopteri; order Lophiiformes; family Lophiidae; genus Lophius; species Lophius piscatorius. The sequence continues at coordinate 42,054 of VRLP01000477.1, forward strand.
AAAGAGGGGACACTCTGTTGAGGAACTGTACAAAACATTTTTTTTTGACACACGATAAATGCAAAACAAAAGTAAAATGAATTCTTAAGTGTATTTGGTCTTCTCCCTTTCATGAGTGAGTTTTGACTGAGTGACTGCCGCAATATGTTTATGAATTGCTAAAAAAGCTAAATCATGGGTCATTCACTACTTGCATGATGAAATATGTTTAATAGTTGGATGAAATTACAATCATTTTGTCACTGATGTAAGAAAAATACCTATAGTTTGCACCCTCAGTATTTACTGCATATTATTTCACTCAGCTCGGATGTTAACTTCTTCGATTTCCCCGCAGGTTCACAAGAGGGTTGGCACGCCCGATCTAGGGTCTCTTACAACGGCAATACTTTAAGTATTCACTTTTTTCAGCCTTAATTACCAGCTTGGAGGGAAATTCGTCTGAGAAACTGGATTAAGCATGACCAAATCTTCTTAAGTGGTTCGAGAATCAGAGCGGGATGAATGTTTTGCCCTGTACGCTTTGGCTCCAGGATGAAAGGCTTGGCCGAGGTTCGTGAACTAGCACTGACACCAGGAAGCTTTTTCCTCGCAAAATGATCTGCTTTCATAATGCCTGAACTTTGAACATAGCAGCTCTGTGTATTTTCTACTTAAACACAATCTCAACCATGGCCTGGAACTGTGTGTCTTGTAGAAGCAACCAAACTTGCGGACTGTTTGGCGCGGGTGCAGCGGCGCATCCCTGAAAGTGGATTGTGCTTGGTGCTGTGGATTAGCAGAGCAGGCAGCAGCAGGCATATGTGTGTGTGAATAAAGCATGTGCACATGTCTGTGTATCGGCGCTGGAGGCTAGCGTGTGGTCTGCAGGGAGATTCGCACCTCCATGCTTACTGCTGAAAACCAGCTAACCGTTGCATTTACAACTCTTAGTATTCTGGGGTAAACACATTTTTGTCGAGCTACCTCCCCTCCCTACTGCTTTAACATTCTTTAAAGTAGTAAAAATATATCCAAAATAGAGGAAGAGACATTGTCCTTCCCTTAAAACACAGAAAATGCATTGCCAAATGATGCTTCCCATCATAACGCATATTTCCTAATAACAATATAGCTTGTAATAATGCAAAATAAAATGGACTGCAAACCATATGAGGTGATTATCCCCACAGAGACATGTATAAAACAGATAATTACTAACACAACAACAACAACAACAACAACAACAATGAGATATTGCTAATTATTTTAAAAGGGTTAGGTCTCAATTTTATTAAACCATAATTTAAACATTCATGAGTTTTTTCCCCCTCTATCCTAAGAGGAGAGAAATTAATATACCAGTGATGTTGGGGATGTTAGTTCAAAAACGGCACACAGGGCAGGTTGACATCTAATGTCATCATGTGAAATGATAGACCCGCGCAAGATGTTCATTTAGGAAACCTGGTCAGGTGCATCGGCGGGCCATTAATTACAATAATCCCATTGTAGGTGTTAGAATAATTCATTAACTCAGATTTAGTTAAGGCTTCATTTAATAAGTCCATGTCGTTAGGGAGAGTCAGAGACTCTGAGAGGAGAGGATAGTGGGAGGGAGACAGAGACAGAGAAGGAGGGGAGGCTGCAAAGATACAGGGTGCCTATTAAAACACTAGGCCTGGATTGTCAAATTGTGTTTAAACATTCCGCTGGGACAACTGTTCCATCCTTTTTAGAGATATATCATTTCATAAAAGACCAATGGGAGTAAAAGGAGACAAAAAGTGGGGGGATGAAAGGGAGGTACAGATGCAACAGAGGGATGGATGGGGGGAGTTACAGAGGAGGGGTGGTTGGTTAGGGAATCAGTTTTGCTTGCCTACTATATTTAACTGACCCATAAATCTGTTTTTTAAAATCCCCTCCATTTAAAATGCCCAGGCGAAGTGGAGAGAAGTTAAAGCAGAGGAAAGGAGGGTTATTCTTTTTCACGGCGGCTGTTAAGTACCACAATCCATGCATAGCCGGCGCTACATTTATCCTAACAATGTAATTGGTCCAGCTCCCTTGGCTGGTGGCTCAGTTACTGGTCCTCCCTCAGGCCCCCTGGTGTGTGTTCATGTCTGTGTGTGTGTGTTGTATGTGAGCGTGCACAACTAACCAAGGCTCTCCCTTCAGCCCTCAAATGAAGAGAAATCCCGGCCTCCACTGAGAAAGAGACTCACTTGGGGGCATGGTGGCTAGGCTAACATGGCTATTGCTAACATAAATTTTACACACCTACAGACAGCCTTACTCCAGGGCCACAAGTGTGTGTATGTGTGTGTGCGTGTGTGTGTGTGTGTGTGTGTGTGTGTGTGTGTGCATGTAGGTTTAGGCGCAATCCGAGTCGGAATCCGAGTGGGAGTTGTGCATTGCACCATAGGCAATGAAGAAATTGAGGTGAACTCACACAAACCCCAGTGTGTACACACACACACACACACACACACACATACATACATATTTACAGATAGCCAAACACACATACTCTTTGCATTCAGCATCAATGCAATGCGAAGTAAGAGTACAAAAGCTTTACAGACTGAGGCATCGTAAGGGTTGGCTTGGAGTTTCACTTAGAGTTAAATAAGGTGGAGGAGAGTCAGCCGGGGGAGAGGTGGGAGATGATGAGGGAGGGCAAGGTGAAGAGGAGAAGATAAGTCGGGGGAGAGGGGGTAAATGGACAAGAGGGAAAGAGTAGAGGAGATCTGTGACGTAAGGGTTGGTTATTGCGATGTAGTATTGGGATATTTGATTTTTTGATTTTCATGTCAACGTTTCTCAGAGGTCAGAGACAGAAAAGGCAGCGAGACGAAAGTATGGAACCAAAATGAGGAGATGCGGGATAGGAAAGGAGACAGGGGTGGGCGAGGCCTTCAATGAGCAAGATAGGGATAGATGTCAGGCAGGGGTGAGGAGAAAGGTGAGATGAGTTTTGTCTGGTGGTGGTGGTGTGGTTTGTGTGTGTGTATGTGTGTGTGTGTGTATGTGTGTGGGGGGGAGGCATAATAAAGTGCTGGGCTAATTTGGAGAACTCCAGCTGGCTGAAGCCACAGTGCCTGAGGTCCCAGAAGATCTAAAGCACCTTAATGCAGTACCCATGCACACACACAGACACACACACGCACACACACACACATGCACACACACACGCAGACACGTGACATCAATGCAGTTGCACAAATAGACTGAAGAAGCCACAATCTCTTTGACCACACACTACATTCACTGATGTGTGTGTGTGTGTGTGTGTGTGTGTGTGTGTGTGTGTTTGCCTGTGAGTTAGTTGGATGCAGACAGCTGGTATGAATGACTCACATGTAGTATCTGCTAACTTTCCATGCAACCATTACATCATGCACATTTAGGAAATAAAGGAGTTCATCATAATCCCACGTTTCCCTTTCAGACCTGAAGAAGGAAACTTCTTCACGGTTTCCTGTTTGATAACATCCAAATACTTTGTGTTGTTACTTCCCTGTCAAAGGGAAACCTGGACATAACATGGGTAAAGAAGGAACCTTTCATAATCAAGCAAAATCGAGTCGTAGTGTTGAATTCCTTTGTTCAGACGATGAGCAATTTAATATAATAATCACTAATTATTTATATTAATAAGAAAGATTCACTGATACAGAAAATAAAACTTCTCCAATAATGATTTAACAGTGTACTTAAGTTATCTGACAACTGGAAAGTCAAACTCCGGTTCATTAAAACTCTTCTAATAGTATCAGATTCTGACAGAAGCAGAAATAATAATAATAATAATATAATTATTATATGGTGCCATGGTGTATGAAATAATAATAATAATAATATAATTATTATATGGTGCCATGGTGTATGAAATAATAATAATAATAATATAATTATTACATGGTGCCATGGTGTATGAAATAATAATAATAATAATAATAATAATAATAATAATAATAATAATAATAATAATAATAATAATATAATTATTATAATTTTCACGCATTTTTGCCTAACTTTGAATTTGTCTTTGTCTCTGTGAAACAATAAAACACATTTAAATGACAAAGGTCATAACAGTGAAGCCTGACTGTCTGTGAGGAAGCATGTACGCATGCAGACATCTGTATGAAGTAAAAAGACATTAAAATGTGATATAATCTCTGCATTCAAACCGTTCTGCTTCTGCCGTATGTATCCACGACATGGTGAAATGTCACTTAGAACAAAACTACTACAGACAAAAGCTAATTCTTTTATTGTCTGAATGAAAAATGTAATTATGGAAACAAATAGGGGCAATGGCGCTACTTTCTCAGGACTGCTGTCACTATTGTTTCTTTAAAGTAATGTTTCTCTTGCCATTATCATCATTTTAAATTCAAAATCAATGCGTCTCTGATAAATCTGCCGTGTGTGCTACCTGGTGTTGAATACATTTTACAGAAGATGCATATGAAGGTCAAATTATTCTGTTGTTCAAAATGTGCAACATCAAGCAAGGACACGGTGTCAAGTTTCAAGAACTTCCTGGAGAACATGAGGATCATTTGGCAAGTATTTATTACGTACAAGTTCAGGTTTAGAAGGTTTTCTATGGTTGTCGAACTTAAGTTGTTGCCAAAATTGTTTTGTTTTTCTCAGTTCAGCTGGAAGCAAGAACTGTGAAACCAGCATATTCAGCAGCACATATTTCGTACCAGACAGCCAACATCCTCCAAGGCAGCTCAGTCCCGCCATTATTCCACTGCAGCGTGTCTCATGACACTTTGACCTTCCTGATGTGACTCATTGACCACGAAAACTTACCCATACTGTTTGCATTCAAACGTTGGTGTGTGTTGTTGGTTGATCTGTCTGTCTGTCACTCCATTACTTTTCCATAGACTTTCATTAAACTTGGTAGACGGGTTGGATTATAACAAAGACAGATGGATGGATGGATGGATGGATGGATGGATGGATGGATAGATGATAGATAGATAGATAGATAGATAGATAGATAGATAGATAGATAGATAGATAGATAGATAGATAGCAGCTCCAACAAACAGAAATCTAAAGGTTAAATGTTAAACTTATTCTGATTAAAACAAGACGTCTTTATCGCCTAAACAAAGTCCTACTAATCACATTTAAAATATCAGAAAATATCAGCTGTCATTTGCATCAGTGCAAACGTTGTGGGCCTCCTCTGTGGATCAAAGTTTCCTCAATCATGTCTCTACATCCGACCCCTCCCCTTCTACCCTCAGAACAATTGTTTTGACGCAGTACGGTCCGCTGCCCATCCAGGTACGACAGAAAAAAACAGCATTAATTACCAGACATCTAAGAACGATATCTACAACAATAATACTGAGACACACACAGACAAACACACACAAACACACCGACCATGTCGTTTGAGCTCAGTCTTGTTCCATTTGTTCAATGTTTACTTATTATGAAAAAACTTTTGGTTGTAATGACTTTTTCTCATGATTTATCTTTGATGGTCCATTCTCGAAAATAAACCCCACGAGCTGTGTATTCTATGAAGTGTGTTCTAAAATTGTTCTGTTAAAGTCAGAGAGCATAATTAAGGAGTGGTATGTTGTACGATCAACGGTCCTTGGATCACAAAATAATTATTTAAAACACTGATTGCATGAATATTAAGACATAAAATAATCACTGTTTTTCCTTTTTTTTTTGGACCCACTAAAGTCAAATTAGACCCTTTAACACAAAAGGTGTAGGTCACTGTTTGATACATTCAGGGGGTTGAGAACATTCCCAAAGTTTTGAGTAAAACTGCTATCTGAGAAACACACAAACAAACCAACACTAGCTGCTAAGCGGAGGTACTAAGACCTAAGAATTAAAGCCTCCAATGTCGTTTATGTTGTTATGAGGAAACCTTACAAGCAGTGTCAGGTCCTAGTCGTCAGTCACATTCAGTCGTTGGTCCCCTGATGAACAGAGCCGCCGACTGCGAGTGTTTTCCTTCAACATATTGTCAACCGCATCATGAAGCTCAAGCATATTGTCGACCACATCATGAAGCTCTGAGCGGAACAAAAAGTGCCCAAACATGGACCATAACTCCTTTCCTCTGAGGCTACATCACAGTAATGGCTTCTAACACAGCTGGATTTGAGCCTCTCAGGTTTACAACCATACGGTTTCCCATCTGCAAACAACGACCAACTACATTTTGTTGCCCTCCTCCATTTGGTTAACCTCAAGCCTTTATGGTTAGCGAGGGGTGGCTCCGGGTGATGGCATTTGACTTAAGACCAGAACCGAAATGAAATGCTGACTAATCTCTAACATCTGGTATATTTTATAAGAAAGAGTGTGAGAGAGAAAGAGCGAGCGAGCGAGAGAGAGAGAGAGAGAGAGAGAGAACAGGAAGAATTCCATGCCAAGCTGGCAGGTTGAGGAGTGGGGGGCATTTTAAAGACAAAACAAACACATCTCACATTAACTCCTTTCTTCCATTCCTCCACCGTCTTCTGATAAAAGTAAGGAATCGATCAAAATCATAATAATTACCTTCCATTTACATTTTAGAGCTTTGGGTCCCCCAATCCACCCCTTGACCAATCCCTCACTCTTAACAGTTTTCAAAAAGGTGCCTTCATTGTTTTCACCTCAATCCTTCGGAACCACGTGGCCCAGTCTGTCCGATGTACTAAAATCTGGACTGTTTTAAGGAAATTTTCTCTTTTGGCAAAGTATTTTATAGCCAAGCAATGTGCAGTGTGTGTGTGTGTGTGTGTGTGTGAGAATGATTACACATATGGAGCTGTTTTGGCTGCATTACATGTGGGTGGTAGGTGGTGGCGTGGACCTCCACCCCTGTTTAGAGAGGCTGGTCCAGTTTAACATAGATGGCTTCCCTCACTTCCTCCTCTTGCATAATGAAAAAGTTCCTCAATCATACCATGTTATGAAACCGATCCAATGACTGGTTCTGCAGTATGCATGCCAGACCAGTAGCTGCTGGTGAAACTTTTCAGCTTCGACAGCACAGGTTGAGGCCGTGTGCCTGTTCACAGCGCCAAGTTTGTGTGACTGCAGCAGAAGGGAACCGTTTAGTGCAAAAACGGTTGCTGTGTAAACAGCACCTCTGTGGGTACATTGACATTTTACCTTTTTGTTGCATTTATTTGCTTATTCCTCCCATCTTTAACACCTGTGCACCACATTGCAACTCTGTGTCTGCAAAAGTGCTGTATAAATAATAAAATGTAATTACTTTCTCACCCCTTTGCACACACAAAAGCAATTAGCGGGCATGAAGAATTTGTGAGGCGTTGGAGAGTGAACGCATGGCCCAGGCCGTTTGTCGATCAACATGCAAACCTCCTCTCCCCCCAGACATGCGATATGTCAACAACTCAAACAGTCTAATAAATAAAGCAGACAGGTGTAGGTGTGAGTGTGCATACATGCATGGGTGTGGGTGTGTGTGTGTGTTTGTGTAGGCCTAAAGCTCAGGTCGGTTCAGTTAAAACTCAGAGGCCTTTAGATAAAACCCAACAGGCACTCACATGAATGCACAACACAATTACTACTAAAAACAACACAATAACTCAGTGTAATAATATAAAGGAACAGTGTAATGTTGGAGAAGACTGAACATTAGTATTTAAAGATCCATTATGAAATCTGATAAAGTTGGCACCCAATCAAATCCGCCTATTTAGGAGAATGTAAACTAGTTAAGATGAACTAGAGTGACCCTGACTGTGGATCTCAACTCCTGAATGTGTGAAAACGGTAGTGGATAAAGAACTCAGATCCTCTACTTGAGTAAAAGTACTAATACCGCCCTTTAAATACTCCACTACAAGTACAAATCCTGTATTGAAAACCTCACTTAAGTGAAAGTATACAACTTAATACTTTAACCAAGAGACCCTCGTATGTGTTTTATAGCATTTCTGTCGCGGGAGAAACATGTATCTCTAAAAAGTCAACTTTTAATTAGATCAAGGATGTTTTTAAGCTTATTCATTTAAGAAAAAACATATAAAACTGTAATTTGACTAACTAGTTACTACAGCAGTCAGATAAATGTAAAGCGGTAGAAATATAACCTGGTATGAAATGAAAATTGTCAAGTACAAGTATGTCCTACTTTCCTACATAAGTACAGTACTTGAGTACATTGGCTTAGTTACTTTGCATCGCTGTGTGAAACCGTGCTCATGGTTAATGTTTTTATTCAGTTTCCCAGGCCCACATTAAATCATGGACTTTTCTTCAGCGGAGACACTCGACCATCCCAACACTCTGAATTACTCCGATTATTGCCGTGAAAAAAGAATTATTATGACACACGAGACAAAAGCGAGAACAAAAAATCCGGCTTAACGAAGACTTGACCACATGATCTAAGCTGTGCCATGTAGCAATCACATGCGGGGCGCGCCGGGCCGAGAAGAACGCCAACAAATTGGATTTCCCGAGGATGATGGTGTGATGAAAGATTGTGTGTTTTTCTCATCTACCGCCACTTCTGTTCGAGTGCAGCCTGATTAAATAAAACCTTGCCCAAGTTTCAATAAATGCATTACAACAATTACATTTCCCTGACAAAGATTTAGGGACTGGTGTGATGCGATTGGATTACTGGGGAACATTGAGCTTCTTTAATGCTGTTTTTGCCCTGCCTTAAGTTGAACGTACACCTCCACTTGAGCAAGTTTACAGGATTTTCTCTCCTCACAACATGTGGTAAGGGACACATTGATGAAGATGATGGAGGTGGCTTTTCCCTGTCAATATGCTGTGGGAGGAAAAAAAAAGTGGCCAAGCTTTCACCGCTTGGTTATCATCATTACATGATCTTCTAGCTAATTCCTCAGAGGACCATGACATAAATGGTATATTATGGTTCCTGGAAAAAGTCATGGCAAAATGGCTCCACCAGCGCCCCCTAGAATAACAGCCCCCAGACCCAGTTTCATCTGGTAATATGAAACTTACTACAAATGTTAATCATTTCAGGATCTAGCAAAAAGTCTCTGGGGGCTTTGGCATAAAAGACATATACATCCAAAAATAACATTATGAGTGTTTGGTACTGGTGCTAGTGCCTATGCTTTGTTGGTTCAATTCGCGCACCTCCTAAGAACCTGTTTGCTATTCCATTGGCAAGACGCCAAATCAGAGCCATGCTGTAACGTCACCGTATAACGTAAACAGTTCTTGGAGCTAGACCAGCAGAAGTGTTGGTGCTTGTCTGGCACCGGTTTTAAGAGCCAGGAGCTGGTGCTTAGGCTATCGAGAAGCAAGGAGCTGGTGCTAAGCCGGGGTCTTGTTCCGAACTAGCCTTGGAATCAGCTAGGTGGAAAAGGGGTAACAGGGAGTCGGCCATTTTGGGCTGAACTTGCAATTTTCAGGTATTTTGGCTGTTCCCAGGGTTGTATTTTGACCAGGCCCCACGAGAGTTTTAACCCCATCAACTATATTAACATGTGAAGACCTTAAGAATCAGAGGTTATTAGGAGCCTGAATCTCTGCTGAAGGTTCTGGGCAGGGAATATTCCCCAGTCATAATTCCACTGTCCATGGTCGGATCTGCCCCCAAACTCCACGTGTGAGCCGATCCGAAACTTGATAGAAACATTCTCCACGCAATGAAGATGAAAAGTTCTCAGGGGTTTTTCCATTACATGGCCTAGTCCACGGCGGCATGAAGGAGCCATTGTATTGGATTTTGTTTTAAGATGTGGTGGTACAGGAAGTCTAATAGCAGGGTCACAAGAATAGGGTTTGAACTGGCAATTCAATATTTGACTCAACACCAAAAGAACGATGACTAACATGTGAAGGTGAGGCATAACTAATATGGAGAGATAGAGAGAAATTGAGACCATAGTAGATAAAAAAAAAAATATGTGCGTGCGTTGGTGTGTGTGTGTGTGTGTGTGTGTGTGTGTGTGCATGTGTTTGTATGTATGTGTGTGTGTCATCCACCACCGTGGGAAGAAATACAAATGTTCATCATGATTTAAGGTCAACTGTCAGTCTTTTCATTGATTTAACCCCGAGTGTCAGGAAACACACACACACACACACACACACACACAGACAGGTACAGCCCAGCGCTGCACATCTGTGCATGTGGCAGGTGGTGACAAGCCGGTTAATAACGCCACACCCTTCACACTCATTCACACATCAGCAGACACACACAAACACACACAGATTACACACTGATAGAGAGATCCATTGGAACAGAATGGGAGAATAATTATATCTGTTAATCTCGGCTGCATTTATGACTGTTTGCGTACAAGGATTGCTGCACTTACTCTATTCATTTATCCGTCTTAAAAAACTCTCACCGTTTAACGGAAACTGTTCACAAAGCAAGTTTGAAACCTGTACATGCTAAGAAATATAAAAAAGTTATATCCTCTTATCTCATTTGAGCCACTACTACCACTTTACACTTTATACACCCTTAAAACTGGTTGATCTCATCTTGCCAGAGAACAACGTATAACTTAAATTAATAACCATTCATACATCATTTATAAGGATAGGTTTTTGTACCTATAAATCTTTTCTTTAATTTGTGTTAATGCATGTGAAGTCTCTGCCTGCCTGTTTGTGTGTTTCAACTGTAAATGTTAAGGCATCATGGTGGCCCAGTTTGAGACATTGTTGCTTCACAGCGTGAAAGTTTGGTGTTTAAATCCAACCCAATGCCACTTAGGGAACTTCCTGTTTGGAGTTTCCATGTTTTCTACGTTTTTTCATGTTTGTTTTTTTTCATGGAATTCCATTTTCCTCCACTAGTCCAAAAACATGAACGATAGATGAAATGGTGAGTCCAAAAACAGTCCGTAGGCGTGACTGCAAGTGTAAATGGTTGTGAATGGATTCAGGGTAAGCAGTTAAAGGATATGAATGAGCGCTAGGGCTTGACGATTCATCGTAACATGATCGCGATCTCGATTCAACCGTATATACAATCTCATTTCTAAACGATTTTACAGCATTTTCATTCATAATGTAAGGTGCAGAAAAACCTGAACGTGTACACTTTTCTCCTTCAGCCAATGGGAGACAATAGAAGAAAAAGCAATCTGCCCATGTGAGAGAAAATACAAATAAAAAAATAAAAAAAGACAGAATGAATCCAGATGAAAACTTCTGAGGGGTGGAAGTTCCTTGGAATCAGAGAAGACAATGAAGGTAGAAGAAAATGTGCATTGATCCAAAAATGTTCTGCTACAGATTCAGCTTAGTGTATAAGTATATATGCGTAAATCCGCGCACTCCCTTTTCTAAACCAGGAGTTTGTGTTCCAACTCGCTGTTACGGGCCAAGTATGAATATTTGTGACGTGGGGGATTATGGGAGTTTCGTTGCCTCAGAGTTTTTCCGGAAGGAGCCAGAGCTAAGATAAGCGAGCTAGCGCAACATACCGGAGGTCTCCTTACTACGGTTTGTGGACCGAGAGTCCGGAGAGCCAACATCGCACAGCTCATTTGAGTGCACAGTTCTCATGTACGAAATCATGATCTCAAGTCTAAAAACAAAAAAATGAATATACATGTTTGTTTTCACTCTTTCCTTTTAAAAAATCTCAATGAAACTTGCTGTTTAAATGAAGGACTTAAACTACATTAACACTAAATACATTTGCTCACAACACAACAGTTTGTGTTATATTTAGTTATATTTTGGTAACGATAAATTCGAAGCCCCCTTGCTACGTCGTGCAATTGACTGACAGAAAACATGGTGCCCATGTCATTGAAGGACTCAGCTTAGTCTAAATACGTGATGCAACTTTGTGTGAGTTATCACCGTTCTTATCACGGGCTGGTTGGACAGCACAGAACCGTATCTTGTTATGAAACGATAGACAAACACGTTTGCAGGTGATGAAAATCTACTGTAAACTTGGTTGTGCTTCGTTTATTACAAATTCCTTTTAGATGAGCTGGTGTGACCTTCACACTCACTCTGACATTTTGTATTCATCGGCGCAAATACAATGACGAGCACTATACCCAAATTACTGCTATGCGTTTTCAGCTTAATCTAACTTTTGCACAAACACCAACCACCAATCTAAATATTAAATCGGCCCTCTATTGTTTAAGGTGCGATTGATTCCTACTTGCGTTACCCAGTTTGATTTATAGATGTAGTGATGTCACCTTGTGTCTTTACTCTAATAACTGTGAAATAGACCAGAATATCAACCAACACCTCCTTGGCACAAGCTGGCACCTCTCCATGATCAACAAAGCCTTGTCAGCGTACCTCAGTCATATCTTTCCTCATTCCATTGAGCGGAAGTGTTGCATGCAGACTGAGAGGATGATGTGGCGCGGACGCTGAGCCAGAGGGATGATAACAGGAAGGGGGGATGCTGGATGACGACTGCCCCTCCGCCAAAAACACTCTCCAGTTAATTATGCACATACAGACGCCAGACCAGCCTCATGTAACATCGTGTGTGACAGTCCAAGTTTAGACCAGCTGATGCTGTTCGAAACACATTTCTGTTGCAAAATTGTTGCAAATTTTTTTTTTTAATTGGCTGGCTAGACACTGAACAGCCGTAACATTAAAACCACCTGCCTAATACCTCTAAGATCCCATTTTGCCAGAAAAAGAGCTCTTTGATGCTCTGTTTTCTCACATCTTTTGTATCAGAATTGACATTAACTTATCTGCATCAACTTATCTGGCCGGCAGGAGCTCGTCTGAAGATTCATAAAACATGGGCACCAACGAGACTTTGGGCGTCCTTGATGATGTCTTTGCTTCACCCGTTCTTTTTCCTGAGAACACTTTGGTGTAACCAATTCAGACCAGTGACACTCAACAAGACCTGCAGGTTTGGAGAAGTCCAGAGCCAGTCCTTTAGAAAAGTAGTAGAAATAGTACTGCTAACAAGATAATCAAAGTTATTCTGGTTTCAGCTGTCAGTGGTTATAATGTTATGGCTGATCCATGTTCCTTAAACTGCCATGCAAACAGCAATATTGGTCAGTATCCATGAGTTGTTTGATTTAGAGAAAGAGATGACTTAGAATGAGGATAATTCTATCTATCGATTGTGCAGATAAAACGTGGGTGCCATGGCAACGAGGTCATCAACTGAATTCTAACGTCACCTGCTAATGGTTATAATGTTCTGTCTACGGGTCTATGACTGCCAATTGCAATAGAAACTGTATGTTTTTAAATTTGAAACTGAATTGACACAACATTGGCATAAACATGCATCCGTCAACATGATTATTTCAACAGGCAAATATGTGACATTATGGGATGTCATGAAAAGGTGACTTTGAGTAATGACAAAAACATGCAACAATATGCAACTGTGGCAACGGGTGCCGCATCAAAGCAATCCAAGCTAAAATGGCATACGGGCTCCCATCAGGAAATAAAAATAGAAATCTGAGCAGCATTATAATGAGAAGACATTGTTTTATTAATGTTTTCCCCTCTTCGCTCTTCTTCCCTCCATCCTGTATTCTTCCCAGCGTAGCTCACAGTTCCTCCCCACTCGCACTCTCTCCTTGGAGGGAAAGTCAAAAGGTTTTTCATTTATCTCAGACTGAAGAGGAAGCACAAAACACGTTTCCCCTGAGACACCCACAAGGAAACTGCGAACACCTTGCCCCAAATACCTGATCTTGGAAGTGCAAAAAATAGCAGGCAGGCATTTGTTTGCCGGGACGAAGTCTTCCTCGTTCCCCAGTCGCCGTGTTGTCATTGAACATTTTGCCGCTGTGCGTTAGGCACATAAAAAGAACCTTTCGATATTATTGGGTAAAATAATACGTCTCAAGAACAAAAGATAATTGTATTGATTTGTTGAGCATGTGGAGCAGATCCGAATGTGTCTGTTAGGAATGTTTGGAGCTCTGACATCATGAATGCTGGTTTTATTATTGCGTGTGTGAAACTTCCCCTTTTATCTGAATTGCAGCAAATTAGTGAGCGAGCTCTTAGTTTCACATTCAGCAACATGGATAAATGGGTTTTTCCAAATTCCGTCGAGTAGAGGTGAACAATGAATTTAAATTGGTATCCTTATCTAGCATAGGTACTATGATATTTAAAATGTAGTGTATGATCAGGTATTATACAGTGGAAATTGATTGTTTGTCAACATACCAACATGTCGTGATCGATTTTTGAGTTATTGCCAAAAACTACAAATAGCCCCATCCTGCAATGGTTAACAAAAAGGTTATTATGACAAAACTTCGTGAAGCGGTGACGTAACCTCATTAAAATTGAATTACCGCATGGAAATGACAAAAACTACGTCTTGGTAAAGTTTCATGCATATTTGTCAATTCATTTATGAGTAACTAAAAAGAACTCCGTATGTGGCCCTGAGAAGGGAAATATCTTGCTGCAGCATTTCATGACTACATCAGAAGAAAGTCACTGTCAACACTTCATCAGAGTCACCAGGAACTGGTAATGTCAGTTATGGCTGGTGGCTTGAAAAACGCTTCCTCATCTACAGGCAATTACTCTCTCTCTCTCTCTCAGTTAATCTCTGTGTTGCTTGAAGCGACACTAAATCAGATAGATCAGAGCCGTGTTAAAACAGCTACTGGACTGGAACAGTGGGAGTGTCCTCAAAAGAACCAAAGTGCCGAATAGATACACCAGTTTGCTCTCTTTCTGATCGTACTGCAGACTAGTGGTGCACCTGGTTTATTTTTGTTTAATATCTAATAACACATATAATATAGTGTAAAAATACCTTCAAGTACTTAATTAAATACATACATTTGTACAGATAGCTGATATATGATAAAGATATATCGTTCCGTCCATTCCACAATGACCGAATTTGTGAATATTCTTATACATTAACATGGGTTTAATAAGATTTCTGTTATAAAATAACTTGAAGCATAATTCTTTTTCATATGGGCGAGCCTGGGTCACCTTAACCATCTATCGCATAAATTATTGAATGATAATTATATAATGGAAACATTGGTAATATATTGAAGGAGGATAGTTGATAGAAAACAAAACATACAACTCAATATTTGCTCATTTTACATTCATTTCAATTGCTAGTTGGAATCTATGGTTATAACATTGTAATAACAGTTTCATACACTTGTTGTGAGTCGTAGGTTGTGTCATTTTGCTCAAAAACGGATTTAAATGACTTCAAACAGGGTTTTTCCTGGTCATGGAGTGTAATGTGGTTTTGTCCTATTATAATAAAAACCTACTTTCGTTCAAAACTAAACAGTTAAACATGGAATATACATTACTAACTTTGGTAAAATGGAGATAATAATAGCCATATGGAAACACCACACAATTGAGGGTTAATAATAGGGGGTTTGATTTGTTTCATTTTTATAGTCCATGATGTGAAAAATGTAGAACTTGCTGCCATAAACTCTTTCTTTCCATTCTATCCTTTCTTTGGAGCAAAACATTATTAAGGAAAGGGAAAACTCTCCCCTCTCTTTATCCTTTGCGTGGATGTTGTTGTTTGATGAAGCTGCCGTGGAAGTTTGTTGCAGAGTCCGTGTTCAGCCATCCCTGACTCTCTGAGACAGACTCTCTTTTATGGTATATTTCTGTTTGCATATTCATGTTTCTGTGGAGATATTCATTTATCCATGGGGATTATTATTGTGGGAAAATTAATTTTCATATATATCTATGTGCAATGTTTATGTTTCTATGAGAATATTCATATTTCTATAGGAACATTTCACTTTCCTCTTGTGCAATGTCCTTACATTGATCAATTATACTATATTACTTTATATTATACTATATTGTTTTATTTACAAGTACATTATTAGCCTACTATTGTTTGCAGTAATTGAATTAACTTATGTACAGATAGCTCTTTTAGTTCTTCTTATTATTATTACTATTTTAGTTATTAACTTCTGGGGATTTCCTCCTTTATTTATTTATCCATTTATTTTCAAGGAGCCAAATGCAAAATGTAATCCTCCTCCACCTCTCCACCTTTCTGGTGGTTAGCCTGAAAGACAACAAAAGTTAATTCTGTTTGTTAAGTTTCACTCTGTACCATCCGTCATGAATTTGTACCTTTTCTACGTTTAATCACAACATACGACACAAGACTACGTAGAAAAGCCCACACACTCAAATAAAGTGCAACGAGCGTCAGACGTTTGGCACCACTAACTTTTGTAGAAGAAATATTCAGAGGTGGGTGTTAATAGGATAGTTGAGGGGTGCAGAATCGTTTTGGAGGAGACCCTTAGGGATGCGTTCAGGTCGAAGAGTGAAGAAGAATCTTTTCCAACGGATGTTGACCTGAAGAGGGAAACAGGAGGGCTAAGTCTGGGCCTTCTAAGTCTAATTAATGGGAGACATTCAGGAAGCATTGACAACCGACGCCCACAGGAGATTTATGCCAAACCCACACGCATAAAAACACAAACTCAAACCATGATGCATTTGACGCACAACCACATGTGGGAAACACAAATTACGAAGATCTGAAGACTCAAGGAGAACCATCATTCTCTCTTTAAGTCACATTTGGTTCATATATAAGAGGAAATATCCCCCTGTCTTCCTCCGTGCACACGCACACACACACACACACTCACGCACACACGCACACTGACAAACACACACATTCTGAAAGTTTCAATCTGGTTATCAGCTTTGGTCTCTTGGCTACAGGGCTTGTGGGATAGCCCTGCTTCTTGGCAGTCATTTCTAACAGAAGCTGGAAAAACAGGCTTTCGGTGTGTGTGCGTGTGTGTGTGTGTGTGTGCGTGTGTGTGTGTGTGTGTGTGTGTGTGTGCATCAGGGTTTCTGACTCATTCTGCAAGCTTGTCTGTTTCTTTTTGTTTTTTTTTTACCATGAGTGTGTTTTTTTTATGATAATGCTTGAATTTCCGGCATGTGCGTTTTATACTTTATCTAACGTGTGAAATATCTAACGCCTGTCTGTTTGTGAGAGTGAACATTTTCTTCATGTAAGAAACCAACATAGATCCACAAAGACAGAGAGTGATAAATCCATCAGTAACAACAATGAGGATGTAACAGTCAGTGTTAATCAGTTGGAGAGTAAGATAAATGTATGCATTCTGAAAAATTAATTATTCCCCCGTTCACTTCCTGCATGTGCAACAAAAGGATTTCAAAACGTCATTATGCAGCTTTTTTATGTTAACTGTTAACTCTTAATCAAAGGGAAATGCTTCTTTTTTTTTTTATTATTTATCTGTGAGGAATAATTGACAGAGTGGCAGAATCTAACTTTCAAGTGCCGGATTCTTGTTTTTGTGTTTATGCTTAAATGCTCTTTTTTCTTCTTCTTTTTAAACCCTTTTATTACACATTACTGTCTTCACATTGTGTTCAGTCTCAAGATATTACTACTGCAGAAAAGCACTGTTGATTCGCATCATTACACCCTGGTTACATCATTCACATTATATTATTATTATATTATATTACATATTACCCATCTCTGAGGTAAAGTCGGAATATAGGTCAACTATAGAGTGTTGCCAATGAATCTATATATATATATATATATATATATATATATATATATCCCACAAAACCCTCACATGTACTTATAGAACCTGCTTTTACTGCGTCCTGTCTGGGCTTAATGGGTCGCCTCTTACTTTTAATTATCTCCATCCATCCTTTCTGGATTTTGTGTCAATTAAAGGACAGAGAAGGATTTTATGTATTTTTCTTTCGTTGACTAATGATATAATTCTGTCAATTTAAGGAAGATAAAAACTCTCTGGTGTTCTGTAGCTTAAAGGTTCGGCTGAATTGCGTGTTGCATTTTGAATGATGGAAAATGTATTGCTATATTTTTCATAAAGACTTCACGGCTCCTGTTTTCCTGAAGTCTGAGACTTTGGTCACATTTTGGTTCATTACAGACGGTACGCTTCATAAACATTACAGTTTGTAACAGTTTAAAGGCGCTGGGGACCGACTGCATTAAGTTTCCTGAGATGCATCGGTTGTCAGCTGAGAGTTAAGGCAGCGGAACAAGTGAATGATTAAACATGGTCCCAATTTCAGGATACTGCTGGGGGACAATACACCTCAAAATATCCACAGACACAGAAAACATCGAACAAAGGATTGGAACCGAAGATCGTCCGACTTACGTCCGACTGTTGAATCGGGAGTTAAGTTTAATGAATTCACCACCAAAATGTAAAACCATATATGAAACAGCTATAATACTTAATATGTAAGAATATGAACAATGTGTCTGAGATAAATGTTATATTTAGTCCGTAGTATGTTTAAAAACGTATTAATATTGGTTAAATTCACGACTCACTATTCATTATTGCATAAATTAAGTGTTTTTATGGTATTATCCATTAAAATAAATAAATAAACATGACCAATGTTTTTATTTTTTGACCATTTAATCATTGTAAAGCATAAACCAAAATATTTTACATAACAAATATATGATAAATTTCCTAAATATACGCCAATTAGCCATAACATTAACATTCACTTCTTGCAGCCAAAGGAGTCCTGTGACGTCACTGAGTGCTCTGACACTTTTTTATCTTAACCAGCATTAATATTTTTCAGCAATTTGTGCAACAGTAGCTCCTCTGGTGGGTTGACCTTTGCTCTCCTCTCCTGACCCGGTCATCTAGCATCACAAGTTGGCCCTCAAATCCTTACATTTATTAATTTTTCCCGCTTCCAACACCCCAAGTGGATCAATGATTTTTCTGCCTTTTCCATCAGTGTTTATATAGAACAATGCCATGAAGGGTAGAAACTGAAGTCAGGAGTTGTTGTCATGTGTCTTTAAATGTTATCCATGATTCGGATCCCTGGAAGAAGGCAAGTTTCCCCCTTCAGAATAATTTACAGTTACAATCTGAGCTGTTTTTGTTGCGTCCGCATATGACTGCTGTTCACCCCCTCTCTCCCTCGCCCTCTTCCACCTCACATCTCTCTAATAATCCTTACTGTCATCAACAGATTTAGATTTAACTTCCATCCTGGAGGCCACTGAAGATGAAGCGTAGCTGCTGGTTCTGCTCATAAATGTCTCACTAAGTGATATTATGCCAAGAGCCCCCCGTAACTGGTCGACTGCTGCCTTATAGCAGCCTCCTCTGCAAAACTGTCTCACACACATCCTCTCACAATCCCACCAGCGAATTTGCAAACATATCTTGTCGCTCCTTTAACTTAAAAAAGCAAACGGGTGTGTTCATATTTCATTTATCCAGAGATAAAGTACTTGGTATGACTCTCTCTTGAAGGTTGACCTACAGTAAGAACATTTTACAGGGAGGCAGGAATTCACTGAAGACGGATGACGGACGATGGGATGCAGAGATGAGACATGTGATGTAATTAGGGGGAAACCCCCAAACACAGACTCAGATTCCAGTCATGCTCTGCAGGTGTGCATCCGAATAATCTCATGCTGACTCACTTGTAGTCCAGAACCAATAAACGACATAACTTCTACTTCCTGTTATAAAACAAAACAACCCTCGTATTAAATACTACGTTTCCGATTCAAACAATAAGAAAGGAAAGCGAAGCTTCCATTTGAGGATGGTGTTGTTATAATGAATTATGATTTATTATGGATAACTGCTAATTAAGTCACTCAACTTTTCCGCCTGCAGCTAGTGAAGACTTTTCACAGAGGATGGCACAACTGTTGCTTATAAATACAGTAAATCATGCGATGATGGGGCACGATTACGACATTTCATCTCCACTAACCAAACATTTAACCGTGATTCTGCTGTGAAGTTTTGTTTGCAGCAGATATTTCCATTCTACCTCCTCTATAACTCTTTCTTCCTTCACAGAACCATAACTGGGCCTCTTTATATGTATTTTTAGCAGTTTTATTTCTGTGAATAATGCTAAATTTTCATGTAAACGTTGACTTATATAACAGCCAGAGGTTGTAGTATGTGACTATAGCGCTCCCTAGGGGATGTAGATGATGATTAGCAGCCAAGATCCCCTTTCTGGGGTCAAAATCCCATTTATGGCTCATTTAGGGTACATTGGCTATCCAACTGTGTCAAATAGAGAGTCGTCCTGGTCCAATCCCACAGAGAATGTGTAGAATAACGTGAACTCATTGGTCTTTCTGTCAAACTTGATTGAATAGTTATGAAAGAGTTTCAGAGAGAATTCACTGATTGGTTTGTTTTATACTGTAATTCAATGACGTCATAGCCTTTTTCATAACAAAAAAAAAACCAGCCGAGGATATTTATTGGTATTTTTTCCTGCTTAATCACAGGTAACTCACACGCACCAACAGGTACGATCTTACTGATACTTGAAATGCATTATTTTAAGTCCTATCTGTCCGCAGACATCAAGGTTATGCAGATACACCTGATAGTTGTGAAGCTGTTTTTAGTTTATCTAGGGTATGTCATTTAGGCAAGGCTCAACATGAAATAAGGAATGAGCAGAAGAGGTTAATAAACCTGGTTATTCCGGAACCCTTCTTGACTCCAGTTGTTTATTGACCAGACCTAATGCTGCTGTGTTCTGCCTTCTCTTTGTCTTGTCTGTGAAGACAGCCTAATCGCTGCTGACAGTCGGCTTTGCTCTTTTATTAGCTGTGCGTCACTTGCAATCAGTGACAGTGAAGTCAGGCAACAGGAAGCGCTTGTGTGAATTCAACACCCACTTGGACCCGACGTTTAGAATTGCTCACGCACACTCGCAATCGCACATATGTATGTATGTCTGTGTGTGTGCGTGCATCTTCACAAATAAACTCCTGCACGACTTCGTACACATGCACACATTTGCTCACACGCATGCACCTCACTTCACAAAACGCTTGGACACATTTGTACGCACACATACACACACATTGGAAATAATGAAACAGCCTCTGTGTGTGAGGGTAGGGGTGTATGTGGGTCAGGCCCATGCAAAGCTGTATTGATTTTTGGGCAGCGCGTCTGACTGTGCTCTCCATGTGAAAAAGACTGACAGCTAATACGACAGCTAGCAAGCATAACTAAAGACACACACACTCATTCACAGGCGGGAGGACCCACAATTCACTGGCCTCCTCTCGTCAGTGCCCCATGATTTGGCAGACAATGGGCTTGTTTGATAAAGAAGAGTTCTGACATCTTATGAACATGCAATTTGTGAGCGACGGGGCAGGAGCGAGGGATGGGGATGGGAGAGGAGGGTCAAGAATTTGCTTCAATCTCTTTAAAGACTGTAGCGTCACCCATATGTCCGTCCGCCCTGGTGTAAACTCAGCGGAGTGGAAGGGCAGGGAACGGAGAGTGCTTTCCTTTTTTTTTTTTCTTTCTCTATCTATTTCCATTCTATTTTTCCAGGCAGGCGAGCCTCTCTCCCTTCTCTGCTGCGGCGCAAAAGCTTAATGCTGTTTTGTCTCCTGCACTAAACCATGCAGTGGTCATTTAGGACACTATGTAGGCCACAGAAGAGAGTGGGCGGGCTTTAAAACCTGCGCCATCCACTGTCGAGGTCAGATTAGTGCACAGCACCGTTACAATGAAAACATTTAAAAACTGTAAATGCATTGGTTCGGAAGTAACTAGATACTTTTACTCCAGTGCCATATTTGAAGTACTGAGGTTCTTTCACTTTACTCGAGTATTTCCATCGTATACTATTTTATACTTCTACTACATTACTTCTCAGAGCTAGATGTCGTACTTTCTGGTGCGTGTGAGTTACCTGTGATTTCTATTAAATGTTTCTTTGTGGGCTGGGAAATTTCAGCTTAAGTTTATTAAAAAGAGGTTCATCTACATTCCCACCTGCTGATGGTGACATGCTCTCGCAGCGACGGAAAAAAACAAGGTGAAGGATACAAACGGCTGAATTGAGCTTCCTTCATAGGTTGGCTGGGCTCAACCTCATGGATAAGGTGCGGAGGTCAGACATCCGGTGGGAGCCAAAAGGAGCCAGTTGAAGTGGTTTGAGCGTCTGATTATGATTCCACCATGACTCCTCCCTCTGGAGGTTTTTCAGCCACGTCCAACTGTGAGGAGACCCCAGAACTCGCTGAAGGGACCGTGTATCTCATCTGTAGAAAGAACACCTTGGAATCCGCTGGGATGAGCTGGAGAATGTTGCCGGTATAAAAAAAAACCCCGTCTAGAATGCCCGTACGCCTGCAGCCATTGCAACACCACTCCGGATAAGTGAAAGAAAATGGATGGATGGCAAAACTTTCATGGATTTTCTTGAAAATATTGCAAAGCCGAAAACAGAAGGATCTTCTGAAAAGTTGTGTTTTTGGAGACAAGACAGTGATGCTATAAACAGGACATGATATGCAATGGTATATCAATGGTAATTTTATAGAGGAACCATTTCACCGCACAAGGAGTACTTTTACTTTGGTACTTTAAGTACATTTCGCTGATAAAAACGACATATTTTTCCTTCAATAAAGATTTGAAGGCCGGATTCTACCTGTAGTAGAGTACTTTAAGTGTAGTGCACTAGTACTTTTACTGAAGAAATGGATGTGAATTCTTAATCAACCACTGCTGAAATGTCACTCATGCTCAATAGACATCCTTCTTTCCACCGAACACGCTCCAAGCTTCGTGTAAGTGCTTTTGAATGAGCCCTTATTAATCCCCTTAACTACAGATTTGCGCCTCATATTTACCACAGCTGACCTTTTGACCCTAGCCACTGGCTAACATCTAAGGCTGGAAATTGGCTAATTTGTGAAATGGTAGAATTTGGGGTTAAAGACCACTTAGTGCTAATGGCCGTCTCATCTGGATATGAGCGCCATGCTCAGGGGAGGGCAGGCGCAGGGCAGCAGACCTACCAGTGTTGGTGAGGTGTATTTGCAAGAATTGCCCATCTCAAAGCAGCTAGATATTTCTCTCCCCAACATCAATCTGAATAGCTCAGACTTTCACTGCCTCCATTATCTTGCCATTCGTTATCCTTGCACGCTGTAGGCTTTTTCTCAATTACAGCCGTTTATAGCTTGTGGAGTAATTACATCAAACTCCAGTCAGTTACCTGTAAGGTGTGCTCTACTGTAAATCAATTTGGAAGTTTCTTTCGTACTTCCTTTTCATTTGGTAGTAATGGGCTGTTACTTGTTCCCATGCAAGACAACCAGGGGGCTGAATGGATTCTGGAGCAGGACACTGAACTGATGAGTTAGACAGAAAATCCACACTTCAGAGCTGGAAGACAGAACTTGTATGCGCCAAGCGACGCCTACTGCAACTATACAGTATTACTGTAACTGTAAGAAATATCATTCATTTTCAAAGTCAAACTTTTGATTATATACAACACTGTGATTGTACATTTATCCTTAATCAATATATTTTCTTTAGTCACATGCTAAAACATGACATCCATCCATCCATCGTAGCCTGTTATCCTGTTCAGAGATGGATGTGAAGAAACCTTTTGCTGAGAGTTGGGTAGAAAGAGAGAGAGAGAGAGAGAGAGAGAGAGAGAGAGAGAGAGAGAGAGAGAGAGAGAGAGAGAGGAAATACTTTTCATATTAATAATAATAATAATAATACATTTAATATTGAGTTGGGTTCGGTGGCAGCAGGCAAAGAAGGGTATTCCAGATACCCTTCCAAGTACCTCTCCACAGCAACACTCTCCAGCTCATGAGGGGTCCTGGTGACACACCCCAGCCACCTCAAGGGGCTCGTTCTGACACTAAGGAAAAGTGGTTTTCAAAATAGTGATTAATGAACCAACTCTTCTTTTCAATTCTTTCATTTTCTATAAAATTACACAAGAAATACTCATGATACTCCATGATATTCCAGGTGTACTTGGAAAGAAATATTCCTGCCGTCTCTACCTGCTGTAATTTCAGTGTTGTGGGTTCTGTTATCTCGCCTTCCTTCAGCATATTTAGCCAGCCCTTCATTTGCACTCGTCTTTAAGGCTAACAGCTTATTCAGCCTGTTTATGGATTGGCCCTCAGAGCTAAATTAATAGAAGAGGCTTTGGGGACCACTGAGGAAAGTCATAAGCAAGACTGTAATGCTCATTTGCAATGTACGGGCTAATTACCCATTTGCCACTCTCCAATCTTGTTTCATAATGTGTTCACGACTCAACTTCTTTGTGTTTTGGTGCCTGCGAGCGATATATGACTTCTACACAACAGAGGATGCTTCGCTTCTGTCTTCTTTACAACTTCATGTGACAGAGATATTGAGCTCTTGCACGTACCCCACACAGGCCCACATCTAACATTCGCTCATTTGAGGGTGGTGCAGTGATTGCCTTCAGCTCTCTCTGTGGCCACAATGTCTGCCTCACAGAGAGAGAGAGAGAGAAAGAGACAGACAGAGAGAGAGACAGCGAAAGAGAGAGAGAGCAAGAAAGGTGGGGGGGCTGATATCAGATGACAAATACGACATTGAAGGGAAAGTGATCAATTGAACATCCTCAGTCAATATTCTAGGTTCTTGTATGAATATGTATATATGGTACGTGTGTGTGAGTGTGGGTTTGGGGGGGGGGGCAGACATAAAAGGAAAGACCTTTGCAGAAGGGACTATGGAAGGTTATTATATCCGTGAAAAGTCGGGAATATGATTGAATCGTCACCCGCCACAGATACTTCGTGTGAATGCGATAGCTCAAAAACTTTTTCATTGATCATTTTCAGACTTTATAGCCGCAAAAAAAAAACTAAGGACCCCTAGTGTCTTTCCAACACTAGGGGGTTCTTTACCTCCAAATGTTTTTGGCCATAATTCCTCAACCGTTGGTATGATTTAGTCCTAATTAAGTGCAAATTAATCAACTTGAGGAGATATGTCTTGTATATATCATATCTTACTCTAGTTACTTACTACTACTTACTCTGGGGGGTTTTTTAACGCAAAAAAAAAAAAAGTCGTCCGGACATGCCTAAAATACTGATTCGTGGATCATTTTGAAAGGTTATACCCTCATAGACTTGAGTGCGAGGAAGAATTGGATTGATTTGGGGAAAGGTCGGTTGTATATTTCTGATGTTAGGGGGAGCTTTATCTCCATAAATTTTTGGACTATAATAAGTCCACCGTTGATCCGGTATAGTCCAAATTTGGTGCGTATTAATCGAGTTTACATCATATTCTAATCCAATAGTTCATATTTCACTCAGTTTGGGGAGATATTTCTACTAAAAACACTGTGGACATAACTTCACATTTCATTTGAGGATTTCAAACAGAAGGATTGCTCGTACAACGGAGGAGATTGCGGACTTTTGAGGGATACAGCCTGACTGCCGGGGGTGACAGCATAGGTCTAGTTATAAGTTTCTATATGTTCAGTAACAAAAGCTGTACAAAGCTGTACAAATACTTTGAAGCACTTGCCTTTGATTTGATGCAATTAATTAAACTATATAATATATAGTTGATAATAATATAACTTATTAATATCTTGATCAAGATGTGATATCTGAGAAACTTTGGTCAGAAATGTAGATCTTACAAGCAATTACAGAATAAGGATCATAACAGGGACTTCTGATTTTATCATGTGCGTTATCTCCGGTTCTCCGACTTCTTCAGACTTACAGCTAATGCTGTTCATCTCTAAGCAAACACAGCGTTAAAAGCCTATGGATTATCTGGTTTCAAGGTTTACGTTATGACATGAGCTTTGTGCGAGAGGATTTAGAACTTATGCTTAGTTTTATATGTGCTTTACCTTAAGTAGCTGTGGTACTTTTTCTGGGTACTTAAGGTACCTTTAAGTACTTTACATAACAAGACAGTTCAGAGACCTTAAGAGGGACAGATGAAAGTTAAAAAGCAGCTCCTGGACCGATATTTGAGTCAAAGTTAAAAGATTAAAGGTTAGAGACATATACAAATAAGCACAGATACTTCTGTCGATACATTTCGTCGCTGTTTGGATCAGTACAGACGGAAAAGAGCGACACCACTGGAAAACCACTGAGGGCAGTGAAGGCATCATTCCAGCCCAACAAACGTCTATGGGCAAAAAGATGAAGAAGAAAGTAAATGGAAAAAGTAGAAGAACTGTAACTGTGTGACGCTAACGGTGAATTATGTGACCGACAAAGGAGGGAAAAACACTTGTGTCAGATAACAATCTGTATACTCTTGATCCCATGGATGGCTGGTAACTAAAGTCCTAATCTATTATGATAATCACACTAATGATAATAACAATAGCTTATACTTATATAGCGCTTTTCAAGATACCCTAAGACGCTTTCCAGAGTATGGTCCGGATGGAGAAGCGGCGAAAACACGACTCTAGCGTCCTCTCCACACATGTACATGTAATGATATTCATTCGTTACACAGAGAGACAGACAACCATTCACAATCACATTAACTCCTACGGGCAATTTAAAGGTCAGTGTCCCCATTATCTTAGCTTATACGCATAAATACCTTCAAAAGGCTGCAATAAGGCGTCTGTGCAAAGTCTTCATTAGACAATGAAGTGGATCGTAGGGGGAAAATGTATCAAAATAAATGTAAATTTGAAATAAATAATATCCGGTGGAGTGGGTTAAAGAATGAAAGGCTGCGTCACCTCAGCTCACTTGAACATTTCCATGCTTCCCTGCTCTGCCTGTGTGTTAATATGTCATTGCACACACAGTAGTAAACTCAGTGTTGAATCATTAACTGTAGGAAATAGATCATTAAAAGTTCAAAAGAGATCCAGGTTAAACTCACAGAGTGAACATTATACCCTTTAAAACTTAAAAGGCAGGAGGCAGAGGACACACGGCCTATGAATAGTCCAATGAGCTCGCCCTGAGGAGCAGCCATGCACGGCCACTGAAGAGCAGCCGAGTGGGGCTGGTCACTGGAGATATTTACATTTCAAACATTCTCCTACAAATCTAGACAGACGGCGGTGTGGGTTAGCTACCGACCGGGAATATTATGGTCGATCTTATTCCAGTCAATAAGCTGGGGGTACAGGTAACAGGGGTCCAGCCTGCGAAAACTCCTTCCTGGTTTATTACTTAAACCTTTAATTTCCTAGTCGGCCTCTGCTACTTTTTGGATTAGCAAATTTTGAGTCATTGTTTCTCATTGAAAAGTGTTTACCTCAACCTGACTGGACTATTTCAACTACTGAGGTATGTTATGGTAAAACATTCTGCTAGAGGTCACTGTGGGTTTCACCAGTCGACCTTCGTGGCTCACCTCCTCACAGCAAGTTAGTAAGACATATTTAAGGCATGTAGGAATTATTAGGTAAATTAAAATAAAAACGTATGGATAAACATACATATATATAAATATATATATATATATATATATATATTTTTTTTTTTAAAGGTTTTTTTGCATTATGTTCCATTGTACCATGTTCTATGTACCATTTATTTATTAACATTTTTATAGTATAGTAACTACTAAAATTGACACTTTGCTAAAACTTTTGCTAATCTTTTGATTAGTCATTGCTATCATTATGATGTGTTTAATTTATAAACAATGACATGATTTAGAGATTATGATTCTGACATCCCTCTGAGTCAGTAAATGAGCCATTTGAGCTGGAATGAAACTCATAAAGCCTTATTATAGTATTCTCTGCTTTACTACTTAGTTTTGAGAATTTTTGAAAGTAGGTATTTATATATTTTGATATTTTTGTAAATGAGCTGATTCCCCATAGTTCATCCCACATTCTCATAATCCTCGTAAAGTTGCTTCATGAGCAAAAACGCAACTGCATTTTTATATGTTTCATTTGGTCGTCTCAAATCATTTACAGTGAGATTAAGTGAGAGCGACGAGGGACTGAAAGTGAAAGGGTGAGTCGTATGATTTGATACAGGATTTCTCACTTTATTTTGAACTTGGTTGAGAAATTGAACTGTTTAACGGGTGTGAAAGTCATTTATGGTAAGCGAGAGCCCAAGAAGGGAACTTATGCAGAAAAAAAAAACGGTAACTCATTTATGCGGTGGCCGAGCCAATCTAACGAGGGTCAGGTCTGAAGAACCACTTCTGCCTCATTTACACCAACTTACTGTCATTACACCACCTCAAGGGAATTCAAACTGTTGAGTAGTTAGGGGCGTCTGTAATCACCCTGCTTTTCAGCGGATGACAGCCATGAAGCAAAGGATTCATTGTCAAACGCATCGGATCATGAAGGCTGGAAGATGTCACTTCCATCTTATTTCAACTTTGTGACGTTCTTTAATCAAGAACAGGGTCACTATTATTGCTGGTATTTACTGTAAATTATACCGATTTGTTTTTTTTACAGTGTGGGAGTCATCAGTGAGTGTTCCTGCGATGCAGAGACTCAGACGTGTCTCTGCGTTCTACTGGCTCCTCCACTGTATTACAGAGCATATCCCGTACATGCTGAATCTCCACGCCACTGACACACCAGCGCCTGTGGCCTCTTGATCTTTAGAAAGGATTACACGTCCTTCACTCTGCAGTGACATCACCGCATCAGAGGATGAGTGACAAAGAAATGAATTAAACGTATTTATAGCACAAATTTTCATTCGGACAATCGTATGATTTCCTGAAGCGTCTTATGCTTGAGCTGGCGTGGTCATCAAAGGGCAGCTGCGGCGCCTGTTACACGCCGCATAATAAATCCAACTCATAGAAGAAGGATTTGAATGCAATCCTTGTTGGTCAGCAAGATGCTTCCCTTCCTCTGAATCCGTCTGAGATCATGCCCTAATGATGACCTTAGGCCCACTTTTAATCACTATTTGCATTGGCCTTTTAACAATTATTCCACTCCTCTGCACAATTTTATCTCTAGCATGAGACAGATTCCTGTGATTGTTAGCTGCCTCAAAGAGAAAGTCTCTCAGGGCCACGTCAAATTTTTGTTTCCCCTCCTAAGATATGAGGCGCTGGACGGTTTTACTTCTCTCCTATGAGGCTGCATCTTGTAAGGCGAGCCCACTTCCAAAGTAAGTTCCGCTGAAATGAAGTAAAAAATGTCACTCACTCCCACACGTGCCCAGCTGCATGAACTCTGAAGTCAGAGGGAGAGCAAAGCGAGCCTGACAGAAATAACAGACCTAAAAACTGAAACGAAGTGACACACTGACTCCTGAATGGAAATCAGAATCCAGAAATAACACTTTTTCTGACAGGACCACTCTAGAGTGATGTTGGCGTGTACCAGAAATACACACGGTCTGTCACATGTCAGTCTGTTTCCTGTAGCAACACAAGCAACACCTTTGACATTGTTTCCAGCCATAGCTTGAATGATGTTTTAACGTCGGTAGACAATATATAAAGAGTACTATACGTGCTGAACCAGGATTTCAACTGGATTTGAACATTGAAGTGGTCGACTGTGGCTCGGTGGGTAGAGCGACTTATCTGAAGGTCGTGGTTCGATCTATAGCGGCCCACACGTTGAAGTGTCCTCCAAGTTTCTCCCAATGGCTCTTCCATTGGTGAATGAATGATGGCGTGAATGTTTACCGCTACTGATGAGCATGTGGCACCTTGTAAGGCGGCCTTGGTCATCACTGTATGAATGAATGGGTCAATGCTGTGAGGCGCTTTCTCTGCTCATGTAGACTGGAACAGCGCCACATTGGTACAGTCCATTTCATTCATCACTTTCCCATGTTTTGTGAGAGCATTTTCTCATCATTAAATGATAATAAATACTTTTATAACTATTATTTTCTCTGTTTATGTACATTTAACCTAAAGTAGTCATTTTATATAAATTAGACTTAGATTTGAAATCCATTCATTTTTATCCGTGGTGAGGTAGCAGTGGCAGTAGGCTGAGTATTTCCAATGTTCCTCTCTCCGTCATCACTCTCCAGCTCATCCTGGGGGATCCGGAGGCATTCCCAGGTCAGATGAGACATATAATCCCCCTAGTGAGTTCTGGGCCCACCCCGGGGTCTCCTCCCAGTTAGATGCGTCTTCAAAGGGAGGCGTCCCAAGTAAATGCCTGAACCACCTCAACTGGCTGCTTTTGACGCGAAAGAGAAGTGGCTACAGTCTGAGCTTCTGAACTTTTTTCTAAAAGTCTGAGCTTAACTGAGAAGGAAGCTCATCTGGTCGCATCTGGTGGCCGGGCTTTCTTTCATGGGGGTCAGTCGGGCTCAGCCCAAAGAGGCTTCAATGGAGCCCCAGCGCTGTGGACTCACCACAAGCAGGGATTGGCGTTGGGATCTGGTGTTAGAGAAGCATTTGAAGTAATAATTTGAAGTAAAGACTACTTCTGTGCATTTGTACACGCCTACTGCACCCAATGACGGTTCTGTGTGTCACCACTTAACCGATTCGGTTTTCAGACTTTGCGATGAGAATGTAAGAAACATTTGACCTATTCCCCTTTTGTAGTTTAATATTTAACATATACTTATGTAGGTATCAACTCTGCACATTTCTATGCACCGGCCCACAAAATGGTGCTGCAGCACCTTTAATTCACATCGGAATAATAAAGTAGCCTTCCAGCTTTATGCAAAGTCGGCGTTATTAATAGCCCCATCTTTCCTGCCGCTTTAAATACAGGAGGAAATATTTTGACACCTTCGGAAGAGAAGGAGGGAGGTGGAGGCTAATAAACATTAGTTTTAATTAATCAATTGATTGTTGTGAGATAAAGGTGGCTTTCCAACCCACCGACCTCTCATCTCAGCTCTGGCATCACCTTGAATCAAAAACTCTTCCCTCGCCCTTGTAAGTCAAGTGGGTATCTATTTAGGGAAAATCTTTACAAAGATAAATTATTTTCTGAGCAGCGAAGGATAAATCTCCTGTGTTTTCTTTGACCTTGTGAGCAAACTACAAAAAGTGGAGCGATCGATCGCTACCCTCTGAGATACCGCAATATTGTATTTTGGAATGAACACAGAAAAAATGAATAATTATATATATATTTATATATATAGAAGCCAAGTCAGATGAACAGCTGTATTGAGACAAACCGTCCCCCCATATGCTGAGGGGAAACAATGTCTGCACATTCTGAGGAGTGAAGACGAAAAAAAAAAAACACTTAATCAACTAACATTGATATTACTTCTGGCAATTAGGAGCATGCTGGTAATGATATGAGTTTTCAGCTGTAAATAATTATGCCGCCTGCAGGCCATACTTTAATTCTCGGCTGTATCTATAAACAATAATCAAACCAACAGCAGCGGGCTAAAAGTTGGAGATTTGTAGTTTGCAGAGCAGCGGTGGAGGAGCAGCTTATTGGAGCCCTGTGGTGATGCCAGGAGTCAGGGTCACCTTCAGGTGCTCTCTCATCTGTACACCAGCACGCTAATGCGCAGCTCTATTGATCACCCTGTATGCGTCGACTCAAACACACACACGCGCACACGCACACACATGCAGGTGCACACAAACCACAGAGATATGAGCGCATAGTCGAAGCATACACATGGACAAAAGCTTCATTCAAACGCACTGAGAACAATAGGAGGCTGCCAGGATCGCCCAGAGACGCTTTGACCAACACATCAGAAACGCGGACATTAGGAAGCTGTTTTGTAAACACACAACTCTGGGATTTGCATTAAACACAGAAGATTGATATTATATAGTTTATTATCTATTTTAAATGTTAATTGTTTTCTATTTGTGTGTTTAGGTTACGGGAGCTTTAAGTTAAGTATTATTGAGTATTTTTGCTAGGTCCCAGGGAAATGCTAGTTCATTCTGCTTGCACTACCGTTGTATTTACAGAAAAATAACAATAAAGTTTCATTTGATTTGGTTTTGATATTTGTTTTCTGTTCCATATTTCAGTGTTCTGAAGGTACAACCATAAAAATCTGAAGAATTTCCAAAGCTGGAAATTACGTTTTTTATAATACTTGTGGTGTGTAATTATAGACTACAAAAAAAAAATTGTTGATAAACTGAAAAAAATGAGTTTCAGTACTAACCTAAACAAAATCAAATATATCTTTGAGTCAGCAAATACGTTGTTCTTACTTGTTGTAATTGGGTTGAATAATTCATCCTTTTTCTTCTGCTTAACCGGGGTCAGGTCGCAGGGGCAGGAAGCTAACAAAGTGCATTCCAGACTTCCTCAGCAACACTCTCCAGCTCGTTTTGGGGGATCCCGAGGTGTTTCCAGGCCAGATGAGATATACAGTATAGTCCCTCCATCGAGTTCCGGGTCTACCCTAAAAACCTCCAAAGGGTGGCATCCTGTTCAAATGTCCGAAACCACCTCAACTGGCTCCTTTAAACTTGAAGGACGTCTCTTACGCAGAGCCCTGCCACCCTATGAAGGAAGATCAATGCAGCTGTTTGTATCCTAGACCTCGTTCTTTTACCAGATCGACCTCATTCTTTGCCTGATGGCTCGACTCTCTCATCCCCACAACGGACCTTTACAACACCGCCATTACTGCTGATGCTAAAACCACTCGTCCATTTCACCGTTCATTTTCCCATCATTAGAGAACAAAACACCAAGATACTTCAAATCAATCAATCAATCAATCAATCAATCTTTATTTATATAGCGCCAATTCACAACAACAGTTATCTCAAGGTGCTTGAGAAATCATTTCCCTTGATGCAGCAATGCACCATGAACCCTAAGGGGACTGGTCACCGTTTTCCAGCAGAGATCTAAGGCATCGGATTTGAAGCTTTTGAGTTTCATGCCGGCTGCTGCGAACCGATCCAGTGCCAGTAGAGATCTCCGACCGATCCGATAAAGCCAACAGACCTACATAATTTGCAAACAGCATACATGCGATTCTAAGCTCCCCAAACGGACACTTTCCTCACCTGGACGGCACCTTGAGATGTAAATCTTAGATTCCAGAGGGTCAAAGGGATTAAAGTAACTCAGTGGAGCATATGCTAACAATCAAGATTGAATAATCCCACATGTCTGTTTAGCTTTCCTGGACTCAATCAGTTTGGCAGGTTTTGTTTTTAATGAAATTAAGAACAATGTCAAAAACATCTAATCTCAGAATGTTAATGAGAGTGATAAAAAAAAAAAAACATATCCTGAATCCACTCCTTTATCTGAATTTGTATAAAAATGTTTATTATTATTATGTTATTGATAATACCCATCCTCTCTTGTAATCTAAGATACAAACCAACCAACCAACAAACACATAAAAAATTTAGACGTTAGCACATGTCAAGTTTTGAAATCAGCGAGGACTAAATACTCACAGTTTGATCTTCCTTGACTTGAACACTCAAGATCTGCAACCTTTTCATTTTTTTGGAATAAGCACACTGGATTTGGGGTTTTAACACTCCACTGAAAATCCCATTGTTGGCGCTCAACCTGATTTCTTACCTAATTTCCTCTCACCTCCTCCTAGAGGAGGTGAGAGAAATATAAACTTATAATTCAGCTGAGATTGAGACGTGACGGCTAACTTTTACTCACTGTCAGAGAGGAAGTGGCAGCCTGCTGATTGTTTAAGGACCAAGATGAAGTGCATAATTAAGGTAACATATGAAAGCCAGCACTGGGCCTGAGATTAATTACTTCCTTGTCAATACCCTCATCAATATCCGATTAACTAATGACACATGGCCCAATGAGGGATATTGATCTCCTCCAAGTCTGCTGTGTTAATAGATTGAAGCCGACATCCAGCGGGAAAGCTGACAGAAAACTGCAAGGAGGCTCACGCTGGGTAGGATGAGGGGCCCTAAACACAGAAGCATCCTTTATAATGAACAGTCGAGTCACATTCATGTAATGTGCTCTCAAGGGATTCCACTGATTGCTGTGACCACAACTGACTTATTCAGCTTTGCAAGAATTTCTTTAAGTGATAATTAAAAATGACCCCAAAGGATCCCCCTCCCCGTTAAGAAAAAAAAAAAAAAGGACTCAATCTAGATTAATGTTGATGGAATGGCCAACATCATAAGTTAGCCCCTTTTATGATAATGATTGTAATGATAATAATGAACACTTGGATGAAGGATGAACAATCCCTGTCCTGGAGTTGAATCCCTACACAGGTTAATTAGGTAAGATAACATCATTAACCACTCTCATGCCTGCACATGGAATTAATTGGATAAGAGGGAGGTTTAAGTCTATATTTAATCGCATAAATGATCAATGACAGCTTAGCTAGGTAATGGGAGGCTCAAATCAGTAGGCATCATATTTAGATTGCATTTAACCAGCTTAATGAGCAAAGAGCCCAGTGGTTTGTAATATAGCTTCTGTAAAGATGGACTTTACATGAACCGCATCGATTAAAGTCATGTACGACTGCTCCTTGTTGACTTCTGACTGGTTTTACCATTGTGGGGGTAGAAAAAAAAACTTGAATGAATGGATCCAGTAAATTATGTTATTCTAAACAAAACTTAGACTTCATTTGGACACAAAAAGACAAAAAAAAAAGGATTGTATGAGCAGTGCGAAAGGCCACTAGTGCCCGGATAGCCTGATAGTTTAGTCTGAGCGAAGCCTTTTATTCAATCTATGTATAAAATGCTCACAGCAAAAACCGCACTGTTGAAATAACAATGTTAAACATTTATGAGTTGATTTTCCGCTCCCCAAAAATGACATTTTAACACATTCAGATTCGAATGGCGTTTGATGTCGGAGATAATTGTAAGAGTTGTTCTCATTAAATGTTAATGCAACCATGCAGCGATGTAATTAAGCTGCATCCACATGATAAATGAAGGCAGGTAAAGTTAAGGAGTCACCATGGGTAAGGGACTTACTCCTAGCTAGCACTTAGCAACTTAGCAACCAATGTTTTCTGAGGCATTTTTCCCAATGAGGCTATGTAGCTAGCAACAAGTAACCTTCTGTAACTGCAGTTCACTGAGTGAAGAAAGCATCTGTCTAACTAATAATAAGTAAATTATATTAAAAATGTAATAAATGGATTCATAAAATGACCCCAACTTAAGTGACCTCCAAAAATAGCGACAAACTTGCGCGAGTTGAAATCGCCGTCCCGATCACTTCAGAGATTAATTTCAAGTAAATCATTTTTTCAAATTTCAGACATGAGCAGAACATGCGGGTTAGATCTGCACCCAGAAGTCACATCGGTAATCTCATTTGAAATATCACTTTGAAGGTTTATTTCAGAATAAGACCTGACATCAAGACACACGGCGGCGTAGAGATATATGTGATAAAGTCTGTTCCCAATAAATAAGAAGGGAAAACCGAAGAAACGATGTAGTAACGACGGATGAAGAGCAAGGTCGTTTTTGTCCTCGTGTTAGTAGATATTTCTCAAGTCTACCGGGAATCACAGACAAAATTCTTCAATGGCTTCTGGTGGCACTGCTTACGTTTCAGCCACGTTGTCAACATCCTTGAGCTCCCAGAAGAAAATCTCACAAATACGTACGATCGAGTACATGAACAGAAATATTCGGTTCATGTACTCGATGAGCGCAAAGGGGCCTTTAATCGACCCAGAACATCTGCAAGACCAAAGGAACAAAATATATAGAAATACATTGTGCTCATTATACTGTAAGAATATTTGATTAAATTTACATTATTATAGACAATTTTTTACATTTAATGCTGGGAGGGAACTTTAGTTTGGAATGTTTCTGTAAAAAAAAAGGAAACCTGGCGTTTCATTTACCTTCATTTTTTGGCAGTTCACTGTAAACTGTGCAGAAGGTGATGATGTATCTCTGGCTGTGGTGAAACAATAGGAGGAGGGGGAGGAGGAGGAGGAGGAGGGGCACCATGCCATTCTCCACATTAATATTAAATCATTGTTTAACACACATGCGGTGATGCCATCTGCTGCATGAGGCTGTCACACTGATGAAACTTTATCTTGGCTCAACTCAACGGTTACAGTTTGGGAAATGCATCAGACTGTAAACGATTACCTCTCTCCATCTGAATTCAAAGCCCACTTCCTTGTTTATCTTTGAATTCTTTATATGGTAAAGGTTGCAGAAACAGAAGGAAACAAAGAAGTATTTTTTACACGTGAAAGGCTGTTGAGTTGCGACTTTCTCTTGCATGGCCTCAGTGTTCCGGTGAGTGAAAGTGAACCTGAGGAGGTCACCTGACACTGTGTGCACATGTGTTCGTCGCTGCGATGCTGCGTCACCGTCACCTTGACGACGGAAGTCTAGCTGACCAAAAAGAGGAAGACTTTGGGCTTCGAGAGGTAACTTACCGTTTAATCCTACACTGAAACAGCATTCACGTATGCGGTTACTAATATCTTGTGCTAGATAGATTTGTTTGTGATCCAGTAACGTTAGTTTGTTTACAGGTTAGTTAATAGTCATTGGAATCACCTGAGGAAGGACAGTTTGTCTGAGGTCACAGCCAAAATCCCTAAAAACATTACAGTGGACTTGAATGAATTCACCCAACTATATTTTGCTGCTGTTTGATTGTATTTGCTGCTGATTTATGCTTAAATGCGCTTAAAGTGCAAAAAATATTAAGGGTAAATATGCATGGAAACATTTTCACTGAAGGAGAACCTGTCTGCCCGTTTTAGACCCTTATAGTCATTTGTGTCGGCGCCATGTCTGGAGGGAGAATGTTCTGTCAGACAGAGGAAATAACTCTGTCCACAAGCAAGTCAAATATTCTTTGTTGCACGATACCTGGTCCTTGATGACGATTGAGTTTCGTCCCATATCCATATTTGCGGAGAAGAAAAAGATGTCAATAGATTTTTGGGGATTAATTTAGCTGTCGGGACGACAACTTAGACCCAGTGAAATAATGGAAAACATCTCCGTATGATTCAACGGTTTCCTTTCAGCACTGAATTATTCTCTTTTGGTCAATGTATTTGCTAAAAACTTTGTATTGCACATTTATAACTGGACTATTTGAATTTATATTTATATATATGCCATTGGAGATCAGACTCTTTCCTTTCTCTTTCAATCTGCATGCACTTTATTCCTGTATTTTAATTTAAATGGGTATTTTTAGTTCTTCATTTCTCCGTCGGAGTATGTATGTATGTGTGAATATTTATATATAAATATATATATATATATATATATTTATATATTATATATTATATACAGATAATTCCTATCTTTACAGTTTCGGACGATGTCCGAATAAATAGTATGTCTTCATTTTTAGACACCTTTAGAATATATCTGTTTGTTGGTGCTGCTGTAACGACTACATTTCCCCTTTGAAGATTAATAGAGTTTTCTATCTATCCATCTGATTTGGATAAGGTATCCAGTCAGTTGGACCAACGCTATTAAATGAAGTTGGACCCACTCCATGTAACTAGGTTGAATCACCCCTTACATATCGACCCAACCCAAGAACATAAAGTTCTAGGAACATTCATAAATTCACACAGCATAAATTCTTTATGCTGAAAGAAATCGGTTTAATCATCTGGAAACAAATTCCGTGACTTGAATGTTATCTCAGCTCCAACAGAAAACGAACAAGCTGCTGACAGCTTCTTTTTCTTTCTGCTGTGGAACTCGGAGCGGTTCTGCGTATTGCGGGCTCGTTGCAGTAATTAAACAAGGAAAGTGTCGGAGTCTGTGGGACAAAAACAAAGAAGCTTGCAGGAAAACCCCCGTGTGGATAATTCAGCTGCACGCTGGCCGATGCTGGAAGCTTGTGTTTTCATTGGTGCAATACTCAGGAAGTACGTTAGATATTTAAACCTGGTGGTGAACTCATACACGACTATCTCTTTGGACTGATACCATCTAAAGTCCAGACGTATACTCTGTAGGATTTTAGGGCTCTGACTGTTTACAAAGAGGACTTCTGATTGAATAAAAAGCCTGAACCACAAGCAGGAAAGCGATCCAGTCATTTATGTGTTGGCGGTCCTGCTGGTCAGGGAGCCAGTATTTGGCAGGAGGCATGCAGCTTTAACAACTAATACACTTATGTTTTTCTCACAGCATCACAATTTTACAACCCATATAAAACATTCACACGCATAAATTCACACACACGGCTCCAGCGTCAACAAAAAAATGCACGGCCAATTAAAAACAGGATTGTTCGGGTTTCTTGAATTCAATAGAAGACACGTGTAAAAGAAATGCTGCAGAGCATCTCTTAAACTTTAGTGTATCTGATGATGGCGTATACATTTTATCATTTAGTCTCTTACGTATTATACCTTAATGGTTTAGTTCTAAACGAGTATACCTTTTATGGTTTAGTCTCATATGTAGAATACCTTTTATGGTTTAGTCTCATATGTAGTATACCTTTTATGGTTTAGTCTCAAATGTAGAATACCTTTTATGGTTTAGTCTCATATGTAGTATACCTTTTATGGTTTAGTCTCATATGTAGAATACCTTTTATGGTTTAGTCTCATATGTAGTATACCTTTTATGGTTTAGTCTCATATGTAATATACCATTTATCACTAACCCCATATTTAGTATACATTTTATCGTTTAGTCTCAAATGAAGTATAGCTTTCATCATTTAGCCACATATGTAAAATACCTTTTATCTTATAGCGTCACATTGTAGCCTCCAAAGTTGTTTACACTGTGTTTTGTATGTGTGTGCATGTGTGTCTGTGTGTGCATATATGTGTGTGTGTTTGTGTGTGTCTGCATATATGTGTGTGTGCATATATCTGTGTGTTTGTGTGTGTGTGTGTGCATATATGCGTGATTACGTGGGTGTGTGTATGTGGTTGTGTGTGTGTTTGTGTGTGTTTGCATATGTGTGTGTGTGCATATATCTGTGTGTGTGTGTGTATGTGTGTGTGTGTGTTTGTGTGTGTTTGCATATGTGTGTGTGTGCATATATCTGTGTGTGTGTGTGTGTTTGTGTGTGTGTGTGCATATATGTGTGTGTACGTGTGTGTGGTTGTGTTTGCATATGTGTGTGTGTGTGCGTGTGCATATATGCGTGTGCATATATGTGTGTGTATGTGTGTGTGTGCATAAATGTGTGTGCATATATGTGTGTGTATGTGTGAGTGTGCGTGTGTGTGTGTGTGTGTGTGTGTGTGTGTGCATATATGCGTGTGCTTATATGTGTGTGCATATATGTGTATGTGTGTGTGTGTGTGTGTGTATAAGGTGCATGGATATCCTTTGGTCTTGGCCTAGTTAATGTGCACGGACCTCACTCTGGCTCTGCTTTCACTGAGTTATTGCACCGAGTGTAATTTGAAACAATTACAAAAACACTGGCCCACTTGTTACAACACTCATTTTCCCTCACATATACAAACCACAGATTCAATAGCTTTACATGTTTTTCAATCACACCCAGTGGAGCAGTGTTCAGTGTGAAAAAGTATAGCATTTCATCCTAGCTCGCATGGTATGGGATAATCTTTCACATTTTGCCTGGGGTTTGTTTTGCTATTTCAGCAGAAACTTGTGCGAGCCATGTGAATTACCATTGGTGGGGATGATAAAAACACTAAATGATAATGTATCAGATGCAAATGAATAAACTATTAGAGTTATCAGAATCATCCTTTGTTATCCGTGATAATAAACTGTGTTTATTGCCTTTATTCTCCGAGATGCATTGCAGAGATAACCGTTGTTGAACACACAAGCAGTGGGGAGTTAGTGCAACACTGCACGGAATGAAGGACCCTGTGCTGCACAGTGAGCTATTAAAAGAGCTCTACTAGTGTCAATAAACTGGGAATTATGGGTGATTTTGAAGTTTTGGGTCAGGAGGAGACTCTCATCATGATCTTTCTTAGTTATTTTGACATGTTATGTTCACACGTTCTGTTTCGCGCCCTGATCAGGGTCAGCCAGTGATGAGGTTTTGAGGTTTTGTGGAGATGGACACCTTCAGCCGCCTGAATGCGGTTTCAAACCTGGCCCCTTTAAAGCAGAGTAGATGAACACATGGAGTTCAGGCCTTGTACCTCCATCCCTCTCTCTCTCTCTCTCTCTCTCTCTCTCTCTCTCTCTCTCTCTCTCCCTCTCTCTGAAGGTGCTGCTGCAGCCTGACCATTGACATCTAGCATTCCTCTCTGCTGCCTTTGGGTTCTCAATAGGGGATTGAGGGGTGCAGAGGCCAGTGCCTGGTTCTCAAGGGTAAAAACAAAAAGGCTCTTGAAAATCCCTAGGAGTTCCCATGATCCTAGGAAAGACCTTGATCCGACCTGTGTTAGATTTCCCTTCCACGGATTACGGCACACAAAAAGTACATATTTGGATAATTTATTTTGTGTTTTACTCTAGATTTCAGACAATGATTTGCAGTGTTTTCTTCGCTGGCACGGAATTATCTGCACCATCGTTTTGAGTAATAATGGCAATTGAAGTTTCTCAATTTGATCTCGGAAGATTTGTGCCTCATAATCATGTTTCCTCACACATGGTTTTTTCATGACTTTCCCAAGTGAGCAGAGAGTTTTGTGGTGATGTTGTATAGTGGAAAGTTTTCAAAGACATTTTCAAGTTGTTGTTTTTTTTTCCGGTAACGAACATAATCTGTTAGCATCAAAGGAGCACACATGCATAAATAATTGACTAATTCACTCAAAGGGGGCCAGCCTAGATTAATTAAGCTTGAATACTAATTTTTTTTGTCTTCACCGACTGACATGGTTGTTGTTTAATAAGAAACGGTTTGGTGGCTCGAAATTACCGTGCGCTCGTACGGCTATGGATGAAGGTATCGCTTTTAAGGGTAAAATTGGCTTTTCTCTTGAAACAAAATGCTCCTTAAAGATTCATAAAAGGTATTTATTCTTATATTTAGATTTAATTTCGTCATGAAGTCTCATACTTAGCAAACATTTTATCATGAGTCTCATATTTGGTGGACATTGCATCATTAACTCTCATATTTAGTACGTATTTTGCCATTTAGTCTCATATTTACTAGATATTTTATCATTTAGTTTCATATTTACTATACTTTTTACATTTAGTCTCCTATTTACTAGATATTTTATCATTTAGTCTCATATTTACCAGATATTTTATCATTTTGTCTCATATATAGCGCATATTTTATCATAACATCTCATATTTAGTACGTATTTTACCATTTAGTCTCATATTTAGCACATCTTTTAGCATCATCTCCCATATTTAGTGTTTTCTTAGTATTGATTGTGTCATATAGTCTTATATTTGACGTACATTTTATCATTTTGTCTCATATAAAATGTACATTTTGTCACTTAGCCTCACGTTTAGTGCACATTGTATCATATAGTGTCAATCTCAATCTCATTTTAATTATACATTTCATCATTAAGTCTCATATTAAGTATGACATTTCATTATGTGATTAAATTTAATCACATAGCCTCATATTTACACATTCACACTTTATCCCTCAGTCTCATTTCCAGTAAATACTTTTTATTATTATTTAGTCTTATAATAATTGCACAGTTTATGCCGCGGTACGGCATATATAATACAAGATTACAAGATTCTGATCACCGACACCCTTATTCTTGACTCCTCTTCATGGGCACACAGGGTGCCGGTCTGTAAGCGGTAGTTTTCAGGAGGCTTTGCAGTCTATGGTTCCCTGGCAGGCGGCACAGGCAGGGACAGAGGAAGACAGCTCAGAGCCGGAGCCTTGTTTACAGCTGCGTGGGGAAGACAACAGGCAGACGTAAATGAGGGTTGACGGTTTCATGAAGCACAATTGCTTGATGGCAGATTCAATGTGACTGGGCTGAACTGGGCGATGATCCGTACAGTATGCAAAATTCACTTTCTAGCTGGTCTGCACCCACCAGCCCCTAGCAGCGAGCGGTCTTCCCCAAGCCCTTCCAGCTATGCCTTTGAATGCAACAAGAACTGAACAAGCATTGTTGTGCGCGATTCCTTTTGACAACAATCACATTTAAAAAAAAAAGAAAAAAGAGAGAAAAAAGAAAGAAAAAAACAGTCACGGATGTTTTTCTTTTTGTCACCACTTAAAAATGATTTGCTCTCATGCTGACTGCAGAGTAAGCATTTTTTTTAGCTTTGCACAGAAGAATGTGTGACCATGAAAGAGATGCCAGGACTCAGGGTCTATGCATTAAGTGTGTATACTGTACTATACTGTACTATATATATATATATATATATATATATATATATATATGTGTGTGTGTGTGTGTGTTTATATATTTATAATCTTTCCTCGGGTTTGAATTGTTTATCATTTTACAGACACAAAGTCTGCATGCTCCATCCGGTTGTGCAACATTAAACAACAGTCCTTGCACTGCGAGGAGCATGCTGTCATTGTCAGTAGAGTCTGCAGACGGAGATGAGAACAAGGTATTTGTCTTAGCTCTCCAGACAGAGGCTCACATGGCGCTGTGTGGATTCGATTTTTAGTGACAGCGACCCGAAGCCTACGGCCCGGGGTGTTTGTATATACTGTACTCCTTCCATGGACTTCTGCTTGCTCTTCTTTGGTTTTTTCTAAGTTGAGCATAGACTAGATTCGGAGTAATCAGAAGACGTATTGTCATTTGCAGGACATGGAGCTAATTTACATGGTAAAGTGATGGAAAAAAAACAAACACGGAAAAAACATCCCAACGCCCAGAGGAGAAAGAGCCGCAATGGAAATTACATAAGAAAAATAATAATATTTTGTGTTTTATGTTGTTACATTACAGAGTCAATTGTGAGGTTCTGAATTATTCTGTGCAATAATTAGGGTTATAAACAAAATGTAGCCTAAAATAAAAGTTAATGTGATTTCTCCTTTGATTCCTCTGCTCGTCTCTCCAAAGTGCCTTTAGCCCTGAGGGCAAAACATTATTTCATGAAATAAAGAATGTTATCCTCCCTCATTATTCTAATATGATGATTAATTACTTAGGCAAGGAAATATATTCATTCTGACGACAACTCTCACAGAGCAGCACTCATGGACTGTGATATAATAAAAAAATAACTTTTCTTCTTTTCTTAGGTTTTCCAAACTGGTTGCGATTTTTCAAGTCTTATATTTCATAGATTTTGTATCAT
>VRLP01000477.1:90000-219362 GCA_009660295.1 Lophius piscatorius
GTTAGAAGGATTTCTGATTTAAAGGAAAAACACACCCGAACAAATAGAAACAGAATAGAAGATGTGACATAAAAACGACACAGGCAGTGTGTTTTTTTTCCCATCGGGGAATAGTCCTAACAGTTGAGCGACGTGGTTCTTTAGGATGAAGATAACAAAGGCAGAAACCATTATGTCTCACTCTCTGCTGGCAGGAAGTTCTAGTTATTGATATTGAGCATGTACCAGAGACCATAGAGAGGGAAATTTTCATTAGAGAGATGAACTGGAGGACAGCCAGACTATTTAGGCAAATCACAGATATGATTCAAAAGGGGATTCTCGACGCTGCTACCATTATGCAAATCCCTGTTTGAAAAAAGGGTTTCATAACCTCTGAGCTATTTGCAGAGAGATTGTTCAAAGTCTGTTAATGATGCATCCAGGAATTCAACATGTATAGTTCACAGTTGATACGTGACACTCTGTGGAGGAGGCGGCTCCTCGCCTAAGTCTTTCAGCCTGACTCTTACATTTTATGTGGGGACAGAATTTAAGAGAGCAGATATTTCACATTTCACAAAAGGAGCTTTTTTGGGAAAGTGACCTGGAGATCTGGTGGCGCACCTATGCAAACACACTCGCTCACATTTCTCTGCAGCCAGGTGCTGATACACTCAGACGTCTGTAAATGTTATCCTTGTGTGGAATATAGAACCTGTCTAAATGCACCGTGCATTTTTCTGCCCCACAACCTGAGCAATACAAGTAGAGCAATTTAGATTGGAGTGAAATATTCCGGGCCTGTAATGAGAATGATTTGGGGTTAAGAAAGCTGCTTGGTGGGGTGCACTCTTAATAGAAAGACCCTGAAGCCATCTGATTCCCATAAACTCTGTGGAGCAGACTTGATACCCACAGGTCAGTGATTGCTAATAAGAAGTCAATGAGACATGGTCTCAGGTTGTTTTTCTTCTGGATCTGCTCCTCCAAACCGGCCCACTTCTCCCGGCCGCTGACCTCCGAGTATTTAGAAGGTATTGTCTTTGAAATTCCAGGTACTTTTGAGCTTGTAGACTTTCTCATTAGTTTCTTTTGAACACGGCAAACATATGGCAGTTGTATTTAAGAGATTGCCTGCCGTGACCTTTTGCGGCATGCTAATTAGGCCCCAGAGCATGGCAGGCCATGGAGAGGTGCGCTGAGAAACCAAGCAGTCCCTTTCCCCCTCCTCTCTCTCTCTCTCTCTCTCTCTCTCTCTCTCTCTCTCTGCCTCTGTACTCCTGTCTCATCTTGGCCCTACCTTATCTGGCAGCAGTGCCTGCCCCTGCCCACAGATAGTAAGGGCTTCAAAATTAACATTTCGCTTCATGTGCTTCTAATAACCACTAACCTGAACCTACACCGCTCCCGTCTTCCTTTCCCCAACCCCCCGCCAATTCCTCTGTCCCTCATTCTCTGGCCTCTCACACTTTCCACAGGAGATAAATGTGCCCAAAA
This sequence comes from Lophius piscatorius, assembly GCA_009660295.1. Taxonomy (NCBI): domain Eukaryota; kingdom Metazoa; phylum Chordata; class Actinopteri; order Lophiiformes; family Lophiidae; genus Lophius; species Lophius piscatorius. The sequence continues at coordinate 91,480 of VRLP01000477.1, forward strand.
TTACTTTGACCCATCGTCGGCCGAGCAGACAGACCCAAGGCACGGCGGGATGGCTGGGGTCAGCGCGGAAGATGAGCTGGAATTAAGTACGCCATTCTCTGCCATAATAGTTCTCCTTGGTTCATTAAAGTGAGGTGAGAGAGATCACCGGTAGCAGGCCGGCGTTGGTGAAGGCATGATGGTCTATGTAAATACACCAAGTGATGGTACCACTAGATTGGCTGGCCAACCCGCCGTCATTGACGAAGGTCACGAATCATTGGTCAGTCTTCATTTCGACGTGGCTTTTTTTTTTTTTCCTTCCCAAGCAGAGCCCCGTCGATAGTTTGCAGCCCCCTCCGAAAGTAGGCCTATTAAAAGCGAGCTCTTGGGAGTCAAGTAATATGCATGTTATAATGAAACATGGCTATTAATGGAGAAGCCATTTCACCTGTATCTTTTGGATATCACCGCCGTGTAATATCAGAGGATTCACCAAACCAAATCTCATCACACGATGACAGCCTGGCTAACAGGCATGTTAACGCTGCCGTTTCATTACCCCGCTGCAGCCGCGGCTCATATCGCCGGTTGGCGTGTTAAGATGTGGTTTGGATTGAGTCGTCTGATGGGTAGAAAGTAATTCAGAAGCACACAAAGACATTTCATTCTGCAGGATCTCATTTGATAATTGTTTTGACTTGCAGCGATGATGAATGCTGATGAGAAGGACCTGTATCAGAAAATGACTGCACTGTTGGATGAGGAGGAGACGTTCATAAATATACCCGGTATGTACTGTCCAATAACTGAAAGCTTAGTTTGCACTGGTTAGTGACTGCACAGTCAAAGAAACGAGCGTCAGGAAGTGCTGTGTCACAGAATAAGATAGTGATGCTTAAGAATCTGTATTTATTTTCTCAAAAGCTGCTTTTCGTTTTTTTCAACCTCTTAATTTCAGCTGCATTTAACTTATTCTAAGTTGTACGACGTGACGCTGTGCAGGATTTAAGACTTTCACATTTTTTTAATGGGTTTGTTGGTGACGTTTACACATTTTAAGATAAAACATATCTTGAAGGATGCTGGAAATATTCATGTTGAGCATTTGAGATATTTCTAGATCCTTTGACTTCACACGATATTCAAAATGCGTTGTTTAAAAATAAAAGTCCTTATCTCACAGAGATGCTACTGGTGAAGTGAAATGATTGTGTCCATCAAGTGGGAATGAGATATTTCGACACGAAAAATCTCCCACCCAGCACACCGTGTGGGAGATCAACCTAAAGACGAGGATCTTCACTGTTTTAAATACTTAGATTTTTATGCAGATAGAATCCTGATCTGACCTTTAACCTTTGCTCCAGCATGTAAAGAAATAATGAAACTGTACTTTGAGGATATGCGACCTTAATTTATCAAGATCATTATTTTTTAACCGTTAGAGTGAACTGAGAAAGATAGTAGCTGACGCTTATATGTAAGCCGGCTAACGTTACGTTAGCTAGTCTAGCTAGCTAGATAACTTTATTGTTTGTTTAAAATGTGTTTGGTCTGACATATTATGTTAAAACTAAAGCCATCGCTGCTAAACCTAACGAGTTAGCGATAGTGTGCTAAAATTATTCTTTTAAACACATATATTTAATTAGGAATATAAGCTTACTCGCTAACGTTCCCGCTTAAATAATTGTGAAAGACTTGTTTTGAACAATTGTCAACAAACACTCATCATACTGTTATGTTGATTTTACTTAACTTAGTTAAGTTGTAACTGTAAGGTACAGTGTAAGGTACAGTGCATTCTTTTAAAAGTCATAACTAACCAAGACAAATACAAGGTGCCACGTTTGTTCCCTGTCCCTTGAAAGCAACGCTGGCACAGAACAAAGAATCCGACTGGGATTGGACCCACGCTGGCAGTCGGCGCTTTCCAAGCACAGCCATTGTCTCCCGGTAGGCGTGCCTTTCCTCATTAGCTCAGTTTCATTTACATATGTAACCAACCAGCCATCATTGAGACGGTTAAGCTCGGCATTGTTCTGGCTGAAGACAGTCGCACCAGATCCTGTTGACATGACGCACATCTCCCTTGTAATTCCCGCGAACAAGTGATGGGTTTAGGCCCGCTTCAACGCGGTACAACTGAGCCGGCTCGTATTATTTGCCATTGTCTGGGATTTAGCTGTACCGCTGAGATTAGCAGCCCCATCCATTGTCTTGGAATGTTCATGAAATCCCGCAGAAAAAGTAAAGAGGATCTTGGATTTACAGTTTCTCCATGCAGTCGGCACGGCAGAAGGAAGGAGTGAGTCCAACCGCTGCCAGTAAGCACTTCACCCAGCGACAATAGACGTCAAGACAATCACCTTATGCTGTTGTTTGGATGCCTCCCACCGGTGTAGGCCGCCTGTCCGCTTTTTTAGCCAGAACCGATGTATGTCAATACGGATCCTGACATTTTGTGACTACTTCCTGGGCTTTTGTCTCTCCGTCTATAGCCTGCCTCAAAGAATGCCACATATCTCACAGGAAAAAGCAAACAACAAGGCAAAGTCTTAATGGACGGTGGCCATTGCTGCAGACTTTTTAAGAGGAATCAAAAGAGAATCCTTCAGAAACGCGTTCTTCCATCTTATCTCTGAATGCTATTGCTTTGGCTTGTGGATGAAAGAAAACGGAGCGTTCTGTTCATTCTAGCTCCCCGTAAGACGTGAGATATCAGCTCGTATGAGAACAGCATTAGGCAGTGATAGCTGCTTTGGCCGTCGCACATGTGGGACTGCACACGTCGAATATCTCACGCTTCCTACAAAAACAAATATATGAGAGGACGCACACACTGAAAAAACAGTGTTTCTTGAATTTACTTTATTATGCCAAGTGGTATCATAAAAAAAGATTATCTAAATCCAGATTTATATTTGAACTTGAGTTTACTACTAGTATGTGGTATTTTAAAGTTGAAGGCCCATTACTTTTTGGTTCGGACCTCTGCTGAGGGGTTATGTTTTAACGTCTGTTCATCTGTGTGTTTATTTGTTAGCAACATAACGGACAAACAAATAGACAGATTGGCATGAAATTTTAACCAGATGTAGGTTTTGGCTTATCCTAGATGTGATCGAAATTCTGTGACGTTACATGATGACCTCACGATGTGTGATCAGCGGTGTCACAGAATTTTAAACCGACAATTTTAAACCAGAGATTTATTGTCCTGAAATCCATTCAAACAACTTTTCCGCACCTGCACAAACAATGACAGCCGGTATTATTACATATATTAGTATATTATATGGTTGTACTTTTCATCATATGAAGAAACTGGAAAAGGAGGGTTCTGGGTGGAGGGGGGTGGAGTTGGGGGGTTCTGTGCTGAAGGCACAAGAGACTGAGGAGACATGAACGATCCTGAGAGTGTTTATCGGAGTTTTTGGTAGATTTAGAGACTGACAGAAACTCACAAATTATTGAAATTACGATTCTCGTAAATAATTCTAAGTTACTAATTGTAAAGTAGTAACTTCTAATGATTAAAAAAGTACGATCAAAAACTTTACAACAATCTTACAACTTTAACGCATGGAATTATCCTCAAGTGACAACAAATGAAAAGACTTAAAAGATGCAAAAAGAAACTCAGCGGTGGATAAAGTACTAGGATCTACTTCAATAGAAGTCCTAATACCAAACTCTGAAAATGAAAATACTCCACTGCAGGTAAAAGTGACAGTCATTTTTACTTCAGTAAAATTACTCCAGAATAGTCTCAAGAATAAAAGTCACGGTCCCCTGGAGTAGAAAAACACAACAAATCAAGCAAAGTACCTAGAATGCGTTCTTAAGAATACAATACTCCATTAAATGTACTTAGTTACTGTACACCACTGCACGTACTTATGTATATCTTCGATTCCTTGCCTACAATTAGATCAGGTGTCTGTTCTTATATTGAACAAACTGCAGTTGTTTATTTCATTATTTAAAATTCCAGCAAAACCATTTGCATATTTGTTTGTTTTTTATATTATGTTTTCATTGCTTGAATGAACAAGTTAGGGGGAAAAAGGAAAATAGAAAGGTTGTTAGGTTCTTCATGACACTTAAAACAAAGAATGAGGTTCACAGAGTCTGTTTCAGGATGTGGTAAACATTTACTTCTATAGGTAATGTATGTATGTGTGTGTGTGTGTGTGTGTGAGTGTGTGTGTGTGTGTATCTGTGTGAGTGTGTGTATTCGTCGTGTTTGTGTGTGTATATGTATGTGTGAGTGTGTATTTGTCGTGATTATATGTATATTTATGTGTGTGTGTATGCATGTATTTGTGTGTGTTTGTGTTTATCTGTGGGTGTGTGTGTGTATTTGTGAGAGTGTGTGTGTGTGTATCTGTGTGAGTGTGTGTATTCGTCGTGTTTGTGTGTGTATATGTATGTTTGTGTGCGTGTGTATTTGTCGTGATTGTGTGTATATTTATATGTGTGCGTGCGTGTATTTGTGTGTGTTTGTGTTTATCTGTGGGTGTGTGTGTGTATGGGTGTGTGTATGGGTGTGTGTGTATATGTGTGCGTGAGTGTGTGTATTTGTCGTGATTGTGTGTATATTTATACGTGTGTGTGCGTGTATTTGTGTGTGTTTGTGTTTATCTGTGGGTGTGTGTGTGTGTGTGTGTGTGTATGCTCACTGATGCATAACTCCCCAGGTACGCTTCTAGCCTCCAGGGATGAGGAGGTGTTAGAGGTGAAGGCGGGTGATCTGGTGCTTCAGCGGCGACTGCTGCTCCACGGTGGTTGCGTTGCCTCAGGCTGCAGGCCCTCCCAGGTCCACAGCACCGCCAAAACCCAGACTGGGGCTGCTGCTGGTCTGGGAGGAGAGTCTGGACTGGGAGCAGGTACGCTGGTAATGGGCAGAGAAAGCACAATAAAAGGAAAAACTGTGTTTTATTCGTTTTACAGTTCAAATGTTCTCTTTTATGGACTTAGATCATGTTTACAGTTTATTATTTCTATATTAAGTAACTTATAATAAGTTAAAATTGTTACTGACACATGATATACAATCTGTATTATTTACTATGATTCATCATCAGCTGTGGTTGCCAGAATTTGGATTTAAAAATAATGCTCACCTTGTACAAGACATTACTGTAAATGGTCAAAAAGAAAATAGAACTTTATTCTCAACAAGTTTACACTTACATAGTTAATTATATCAAATGGCAGTTAATTACAACCAATTCAGCTTTTGTTTAACCTAAAAAACTTTCCTTTACATAGAAACGTTATTGCTGCGTTTGCTTTCTGCCACTGAGTCACGCTGCAGAGTCTGCTGCCGAAGATCCTTTGTTTTAACTCAAAAACGATGTCATGGATCATTTCAAACTATATACCCGCATAGGTCTTAGTGCGAGGAAGAACTGGTAAGAGCCATTGTATATTTTCCAACATTAGGGGGAGCTTCATCTCCTGAAGTTTTCGGGGCATTATTTTTCATTCGTTGGTCCAATTTAGTCTGAATTTGGTGCGACATGAATTGATTCAAGGGGATCTATCTTATACATATAATATTTTACTCTAATACTTAATATTTTACTCACTAGGGGGAGCTTTTGTCAAAAAATCCAGTTTTTCTGACATGACTTTACATTTCATTTGAGGTCAATCAGGGGGATTTCTCGTACAATGCAGGGGATTGAGTGCTTTTCGGGGAACTACCTTAGGTGTCGGACAAACAGCATCGGTCTATAGTTTTGGTAGAAATTTATTAAGCTCTTACGAAATGGTTAAAGTTTGTTACATACGTTTTCCTTAAGGCGGAATAATACAGTAATGAATTGCTTTTACCGTTACGGTATTTTTCCCAAAACATGTATTTTCACAGTAAAAGTCCATGTTTTCCACATATTTCGACCAAAAATGAAGTTATTTACTGTTTCTTTGACGAACATAATTTAACATATCTACCAGAGTGATATACTGTTTCGAATTTGACGGTCTTCTACCGTTAAAATCTGACATTTTCTCACAGATCTTTTTAACAATCGTTTCAAAAATGACTGTGGTGTGTTGCACGAGAGCTGTGCCAGTGACATTTTATCTTATATTTTTTATGAACATCATCATCTTTTTTGACACCAACGTTACTTCTTGCAGCGAGGACGGCTAAGGAGGCGGTCCCCCACTACGCCCAGCAGCTGAGAGAGCGCGTGCGGCCTGACATGATCACGCTTGGCAGCCTTTCACTGCAGCAGGTCAGCGCTACAAAGAGGAATATCTGTGTCATCATCCCATATTCACCAGCATATCAGCCATGTCCATTATACTGTGTATCATGGCTTTCACTAATGGACACAGAGAGCGTGCGTGTGTGTGCGTGCGCGTTCATCTGCTGTTTTGTCCATGTGTGTGTTTCTTCCCGTTTTTTCTTTTCGTCCTGTACCCAACCTTCATTTCCGACAGCCGTCCTTACAAAAGTTCCTCCTCGCTGCAGATGGTTTGAACCCCAGCCGAACGCATTCATGTGCGTTTTCTTTATCTGAAAACATCCATTAAAGGTTAGATAACTCATTAATCCTCAGCTCAAAGTAAGTGCGTGGATTTCGGTGGTATAATCGACGCTGCACATGACGTGTGTGTGGAGACCTTGAACTCATCATAGGGTTATGTGGCAGAGGCAGGATTTCCTGGATCCTCCACTCGCCTTACAGTCTTTTCATGTTAAAAAAGATCACGTCTACTTCTCATTGTGCTAACTGTAACGCTAACTGCGTTGCAGGGATATTGTCAACTTTGCGCATTTGGACCTGAATCTTCTTCCAGAACATCCCATCACTCAGAAAAAAGGGAATGGGTGAGGATATAATAACGCCGTGTTTCCATTGTGTTGGCAAATCTAGAAACCCAAACGTTAGCGCCTACGTACAACACAACGCAGAACTTCTATCCGCTGTATTTTTTAGTTCTAATCTAATCCTTCTTGAAAGACACGAATACAAAGTCATAGTAATTGGGCGAAAAAAAAGGTTCATTATTGTCTTTTCAACAGTTGACTCATCCTCCCTTGTGGATAATCAGTAGCATCTCCTCTGTACTGTATCAGTATTGGGATCAGTGTTCTGCCATAATGTGTGTGCTCTCTCCTACTGTTCCTACACCCACCTCTCATTGAAAGCACATTATCCTCCAGAGATTTCACATCTATTTTAAAAATAATAGTGTTTTTCTCCTTCCTCCTTTCCCCGGTACAAAGCCTCGTCAGGGCGAGACGCTGTCACTTAGCAGTGTCAATGCATCTGAATGGGGAGTGTGTGACGGAATGTGCTGACTGAATGTAAAAGCGGCAGAAAGACTCATCAAACGCTGGATGTCTTTAGGGTCTGGCTCGGTATCGATTGCCTGCAGATTGCGTTACAGTTGGTCGTCGAGCTTAATTCTGCCATTCTGATGCGCCGCACTGATTCATGAAGCTGCATCTTTAGAGAGTGTGAATGTTTTTATTCGTTTATTCTCAGCAGACGGCTCCGAGGGGATCGCTGAAGATGAAGAGTGATTGGGCAAAGAGGAAGGACAGACTGATGGCCCTCTTCAGTGGGACTGTCCAGGTAAAGGTTTAGGTACTCCTGCACCAGAGACGGGATCCTTTTTTGTTGTTGGAGGACAGGAACTTATGTACACTTTATTCACAATTTAAACTGCCCAGATACACTTAAATTTATCGTAAGTATGTATGTCATGATAAGTAAGTATGTCATAATCACAATGAAGCGCCGTAGAGACTGCACAATTTATCAGAAATCCTCATTTTCATTAAGATTAAATGAATCTGTGCTGATGTGAAGTAGTAACTTCTTGTCAGGCCAGGATTTAGTCCAAATGAATCGATTTGAGGAGATCTATCTTGGATATATTGTGATTTCCTTTAACAGTTCATATTTTACTCACTAGGGGGCACTTAAAGTGTCCTAAACTAACTGTTTAGTGTTCTTGGAAATGACCTTGGTCTGATTAAGTCCAAAATGGATTCATGTCTATCTCACAAATCTCATATTTTGCTCTGGTAGTTCATATTTTGCTCAACAGGGGGAGGTTTTTCACTGAAAAACATTGTTTCCTCACAGAACTCAAATATTTCATCCTTTTCAAATTACATACCCACATAGACCTTAATGCGAGGAAGAACTGGATTGATTATAGGAAAGATGGGTTTTATATTTCTGACTCTAGGGGGAGCTTTATCACTAAAACTTTTGGAGTCACAATTTCACAACTGTTGTACCGATTTAGTCCAAGTTTGGTTCAGATGAATCAACCTTCCATCTGGTGTCAGTTGTGTTTTTATTCTGAGAGTTCATGTTTTATTCACTAGAGGGAGCTTTCTGTTATAGAAAATACTGGGGCATAACTTCTTATTTAATTTATGGAGTTCAATCTGGGGGCTTTCTTGTACTATGCTGGGAATTGGGGACTTTTTGGGGACATACCCTTGCGGTCTTAGAGGAGACCATAAGTCTAATTACATTTTAGAGTCATGTGGTTTGAATTCAAATGTAATTAGACTAATAACTATGTTTGTCATCACATCCACTCAAAGGATCCTCGTTCCCAGAGAGATGGTGACGATGCAGCGAGAGAAGAATCACAGTCCGACCCGCTGAACGCTCACTGGTGAGTCCAGCCCATTCCATATTTCTCTCCCTGTGTACAATTGATGTCACATGACTGTAATCATTAATTGTGCGAAAAGCACTTGTATCCCCGCTGACATTTGAGAAAGGCATGTAATTCATAAGTCATCTGCATGGCTTCTCCTGTCGACAGGCATTGCATTGTGGGTAATATGGCTCCAGGGCATGGAAATCTGTCCATGTCATTGGTCCATCAACTCATAGCGAGAGCCCCGCAGGCGGTCGGCTTAGCATGTTTAAGTTTTTAGTTATTATGGACTAGCATGCCGGATGACGTGATAAAATCAAGAATGCGCTTCAAACACCAGCATCTTCTCTGGCGTTTGGTTGTTCTATGGGTGGGTGGTAGTCGGACACCAGCGCCGTCAGATGAATGCGGTTCAGAGTTTAGTGAGCTGACCTCCTCTCGACAGCCTTGAACTCCGTAAATTCCTTCTGATATCAATGGTGGGTGGCTATTAGACATGGGAGACTTTCTATGCATCACCTAGGGCTACATCTGCCTGAAATTTAATGAGAAATGATTTCACGTTTTCTTTCCCTACGCCTGTGAAGGAAAAAAATAAAAAATAAAGGGGAAGAGACGCAGAGCTGACTTGTGGTTTTTGTAACAAATGTGAAATTCATTTGTTTCTACTGTTTCTGATTTAATGGAGGTCGAGTAATTGCATTAGGAGACACATTGGGCCTTGTTGTGAACTGATGAAAGCTCATGTAATACTTTTGATAGGCCAGCTTGGAGAAGGGAAAGAAAGGAACCAAAGAGCCGTTGCCTGCCTTTGATGCCGAGCATTTATTTCCTGAATTATCCCTCCTTTTACAAGCATCTTATCCCCAGTCACAGGCAGGCCAGGGCCCCTGTGATATTGCTTTATTTTGAGGAATTAAGAGAAGTGGCGAGGAGACAGAGCGAAGCAACCGCTTATTACATTACGACTGATAAGATTGAAAGGCCGAGGTAGGCAGAGGGAGAGCGTAAGAGAGAGAGAGAGAGAGAGAGAGAGAGAGAGACGGAGAGGGAGAGACCCGGTGGAAAGTGTTTTGTTGCGGCGTTATTAGATTGAGCTGCTGTCGGCTACAAAGTGGAACAACAGAGAGTCCAAAATGCAGGTGGCTGTTAACAGGGTTAGCTCCATCTGTGTGTGTGTGTGTGTGTGTGTGTGTGTGTGTGTGTGTGTGTTTGTGTGTGTGTGTGTGTGGGTGTGTGTGTGTGTGTGTGGCAGCACAACCATTGAAAGCCCGTCACTCAGAGCGCTGGGGGAAGGCCAAGAGGAAGCAATGGCCAAATACGGCCAGATGACAAGGCTCCAAGAATCTTCATCTTCATCTTCACCATCTAGGCTCCTGTGGCAGGTGAGACCTGTTTGTCGCCGTCACTACGTCTGACAAACACCCACTCGTAGGAGGCACACAAACAGAAAATGTTAAAATGAATCTCCATTTACCAGTGGTGAACATTCACTCAAGTACTTTAATCAAATACACATCTTAAATACTTGTACTTTACTTGGGTAGATCCATTTTCTGCTACTCTCTAATGGAAATATTCTGCTTCCTTTCTACACCACCATCTTTTTCTGACAGCTGTAGTAACTAGTTACTTTTCAGATTACAATTCTCATGTATGCTTCGTGTTAATGTCTTGTGTTTCTTTATTGGTTGAGAGAATTATCCTTATATTAAGCTTATTAAACATGATCAAATGATTTAACCACTTATATTAGTACAGCAGTAGCATTGGCCTTAAACATTAATGCAGTAATCCAGTAAAAATCTATGTAACCTATATAATCGTAAAACACAAAGTGAGATCATTTTAAGGGCTAAATTAGTACTTTTATGTTGATATATTGACAACATTAAATAAAAAACTTAAATACTTCTACTTAAGTAAGGTTTTGATGACCTTTTACTTGTCATGGAGTATTTAAACAGTTCTGTATTAGTACTTTTACTCGAGTAAAGGATCTAAATTCTTTATCCGCCACTGCTGTTTAAATCAAACCTGAAATGTTTACCAATGACCAGGATTTTTAAAGAAAAAGGGAGGTTTCTTTTTGCGCAAAAACAGTCAAATGATGTAATTATATGAAATCCTACGATGAATGGGACCCATGGGAGAAAGAAGAAATCAGATCCTTGATTTTCTAGGTTTTGAGATTCCTTCACTTTCATTACAGCGCACACTTTTCAGCAGAGTGCGAGCTGATGCCCACACAAAGGAGGCTCTGTGCCGCACTCACACCTTATCTGTACACAGCATATAAAGATTCCCTTTTTCCAAATTTGTTTGGATGGTGCCTGTTGTTTTAGGTAATCTAAGTAGGAGGGAGAGGAGATAAAAAAAAAAGAAAAAAAAAAAGGGGGACAGAAGAACTGAAAAAGGACGCAAGTGAGGAAGGGAGCAGGGAGCTCCGGCTTTAGCGGTAGCATCAGCAGCTGTAGGAGTGTTCTGTTGTGCTGCATCTGGGGATGAGACTGCCATGCCACCGTGCTGGCTTAAAGATGTAATGAATCTTCAGTCGGGGGGCTTTCCTTCCAGGGTGACAACTGGCTTTGAGGAAGGTTGTAAATGCAGGGGAGATTGTGGTATAATTCCTCAGACTGGCGTTTGTGCCCCCCAGTCACCATTCGATTATCTCCCAAATTGCTGTGTTTCACTGAGATAAAGATTTTTTATGGCTTGCTGACTTGAAACAACCGGCACAGGCAGAATAGGGGGCAAAAGAGGGAGAGGGAATGAGAGAAGAAGAGAGAAAGCAATGGCCAAACCTGCCACGCATAGTAATTTCCTTTGGTAAATGACAAAATCTTTGTTTGTATGACATTTCCCTAAAATTACTGCAGCGAGATGAATCTGAAATATAAAATGTCACATTTGGCATGCAAAACTATGAAAATATATTTCTGTGCAAAATTCATGGAGGCATTTAATTTAGAACGTGTTTAATAACTAAGGCAGCCTGCATCAGTAATCCTGCCCGGAGGTCCCAAAAAGATTGTCATATTTATTCTCTCCCTTTTTCACCCCCTTCCTTCATTCCGAAGCCAAAAAATTTTAAGGGTAAATGTTCATTGTTAATTAAGATTTACTAATTAAAATGAAAATAATTAAGGAGAAGGCTTAATCTCCGAATATTAGCCCATACTTACAAAGAAAGGAAGTTTTTGTATGTGGCATTTCCTGTCTCTATTAACAGTGCATTTTGTGTGATCAGTCAACGTGTGGAAAGCCCTGAAAAGATGTTTCAGCGAACGGACGGCTGCTTGCCAGCAAAAACCACGGAGGATCCCTCGCTGGAGCGTTTGATCTCATCTGTAGGAGTGCTGTAATGTTATGGCACTTTATGCACAACTCAGGCTCGGGGCAAACAAACAACCTCTGATATGGAAAATTGGCTCACTTCACCTTTTACCTCCGCCTTGCCGCCTTGTCTCTTCTAACGCATGTGCAAGCATGTGGGACAGATAATAACAATACCTCTTAAAGACGTTCTCTACACGACAACCTCTAAACTGTGATCTGATGTTGTTGTGTTTGTTTGGGCCGTTTGCCTCCTTTTTCCTCCTCCACCTCCTCGTCATTCGCAGTCTCCGCTCTCTCTGCTGTGTGGGTTTGGAGGCCTCCCTCACCTCCTCCCCTGTGTTAGATGAGTGGGCTAAACCGCTTTGCCACCAATTATACTAATTTCACTTCTGCCCAAATTGTTTTTGTTGGTTTGGAATGCAATGATGCTCCAAGTGTGGAGATTGAGGTGCATTATTGCAAAGCTCAGCTGGAGTTCATTTTGTTTGTGTATTTACTCATCCCTTAGCTTATTTGTTCTTCCTTACGTCTGTTGACGTTCATCATGTCTTGCTCCTGTCATGGCCGCGCCGGCCCCGACGCCTTCTGTAGCTGCTACTGCCACGTTTCATCCATATCTTTAAGCTCTCGTCAAACATGCACACAAACATACGAAATGAAAGAAAGAGTACGGAAGGCAAACTCCGTCCATATCTGTACGGATCTTCAGAAATATACGACACAACACCTCTCTTACTCTAAAGGTCACAGCTGACAATGTGGCAGAAAGAAAAATATTTCTTATTCCTTTGGTATTCAAATTTCTCAAACCTACACCAGGTGAGTTTTCCTTCTTTCACAATCAAATCATTGCGACAGAATACTCCTGTTTGACTGCTGACGTGAGCAGTGATCTAATCGGAAATGACGTTTACGTTACACACGTCAATCGGAACAGTTGTCAACAGCTGAGTGACGAGCGAGACGATGAGTTTCATCAGAAGGTGGGCGTCTGTCCTTTGATCAGGGCTGTATTTTCTGTTACTGTGACGCTTTTAGCGGAGAAACAGCTGACAATAACTCACGTGTACTTCTGTTCTGAAGGCATGAGGGTGCAACGGAGGGAGTTAAGGCGTTGCCGTGCCTCAGAGCGGTTTTACTCTGACTAGCATTACATCATTACGTGGTTAGCAAACATTCCGTTATCAGTGAGGCTGGTTGTCGGCATCGACATCATCCGCCGTAACATCAGAAGCAGAAACTTGTCATTATTCTGAAAACCAGGGTCCAGCCATGGTCAGACTGTCACAGAGGGTCTTCCTCCTCCTCAATAACCCAAGTCATTGCTGCATGAAGTGTGATGTTGGTGACCATAAAGGTTAACATCATCCGAGACGTTAAGACCCAGATCCACATCATGGACAGAACTCTTGATTGATTGATTCGTTCATTCATTCTCAGTAACCGCTTATCCTGTTCATCCTCCCTGGGGCTGGAGCCCTTGCCAGCTCTTTAAGGACTTTATTCATGCTCAACAAAACCTGAAGTCGGTGGGTTTGATTCACTTTGTTGTTGAGGGAATTATGCTTTTAGTCAGCGTCGTCAAAGTTTTCCGTGTGTGTATAGTTCATTATTTCTGAATTTGCCGCTTCATTTTTGGAGGGTTTGATTTAAGAACAAACCCTCTGCTGTTGTCCTGATCATTAAATGTTGGTCTCGTGAAAGTGAGTACGGCCGCCGGGAGCGCGCTCACCGGGGATTATTCTGTAACACCGTTTACATGCAGCGCTTGGCTTTCCCAACGTCTCTCTGGAAGGACTTTGACTACCCTCCTGGAAAGGAATGAACTCTGATTGGGAGAGCGCCCTCCCTCTCTGACAGGGGCGTCGACACGCAGCATTCTGTTTCTGGTTTGGCGTCTCTTCCTGAGGCCTCAAACGTCCTGATTCCGAATCTATCGGAATCAGGCTGTCCATGTAAAACCACCTAATGACAAGTTGAGATGGTGGAAAGAAAGCTGATGAGCAGGTGTTATGGAAACTGATGTGTGGTAATTGACTAAGTAAGCAAACTGTATTTACTTAACACTTTCCCAGACAGGAGTCCTTGTTGGTTTTAGAGGCAGGTTAACTATTTGTTTTTCTGGGTGTGCGACGTGGTAGTTGGCACTTCCGTGCCAAATTGCAACACCCAATAAACATAAATGATAACATGGGTCCAAAATAGTTTATAAGCACAAACAAATACCGCAGCAAAGGTGACACTACAAACATGTATAGGTGCTACTCTGTAGAGCTACTAAAAAGTAGTCAATACTATGATAAACTGGGAACCACCAAAAAGGTTCCCAGTTTAAATCCAGACCCTTTTCTGTGTTTGAACAGAAATATATTCTCAATGTTTTGTATGCCAAACGTGACATTCTATATTTCAGATTCATACTGTGTGCTCATTAAGATTTGGATATACCGGGAAAATCACATGTGTGACTGATCTGGTCATTGATCAAAGAACAAGCAATAATGAAAGTGTGAATTATGATGTTTGTCGGCCTTGAACGCTGTCACGATGCAACTAATGTCAGGTGGGATTGATTCCAGCCCTCTGCAACCTCGCATAGAATAAACAGGTTGAGAAAGTTTATGAGTCAGAGTAGTCCAATATCATATAGCACTCATGGAGGTTAGGATTGGACAGGACAGGACAGGCTAGGATAGGATAGGACAAGATGGGACAAGATAAGACAGGAAAGGAAAGGAAAGGAAAGGAAAGGAAAGGAAAGGAAAGGAAAGGAAAGGATAGTATAGGAGAGAACAGGATAGGATAGGATAGGACAGAATAGAACAAGACTGGACAGGACAGGATAAGACAGGAAAGTATAGGTCACAACAGGATAGGATAGGGCAAGATGGGACAGGATAGGATAGGACAAGATGGGACAGGATAGGATAGGACAAGATGGGACAGGATAGGGTAGGACAGGAAAGGATAGGACAACATGGGACAGGATAGGACAGGATAGGGTAGGACAAAAAGGGACAGAATAGGATAGGACAGGAAAGGATAGGACAAGACAGGACAGGATAGGATAGAATGTGATTTCACCATGTTGCCCTCATTGGATGAAATAAATGATGTGTTCTTTCTTTATTATAGGGGAACCAGGAGTCAACTGTCCAGCCTGTGGAGGTGTGTGTGTGCTGCCTACGAGCCGCTAGAGACAAGCTACCAAGGGGCCTCTACCTGATCAGTGCAGCCCTTCACAGCCGTCTTGGTGGTCCAGCGCTGGTCAGGTGGGATGACAAAGAGTGGATAGTGTCCACTAAGCCATTTGAGCATCGGGGCCGCTTCTATGATACCGACCTGCACATCAACCAGAACCTGTTCATGGTGAGGCCTTTATTGATGGAAGGTGTACAAATGCAAAAAAAAATGTTAACGCTAACAGGTGAACGTTTCATCAGTTCTGCTGATCTGCTGTTATAAAAATCAGTAAATTGAAATTTATTCTATTTTTATGTGTATGTAATTAATTATCTTCTAACATCAACACAAAGTGAATGTTCTAAAAAACTATGTTCATCTCCTCAAAAGACCATTTGCAGAGGCAGGAAGTTGGTTTTGTAGGTCCCATCAGTAGCACACCCTGACAAAATCAAAAGAAATTCCATGACAAATGAGGAACAAGGTGACGGAAATATATCTATTGTTTGTTGAGTCACATCCCAACAAACAATAAAACATTGTTTGCCAAAATGCCAGACGACCACGAAACGTGTTAAGTTTTTGTTTTTGGCGATAGTTCCTCTTCCTCTTTCTGTTTTCCTCAGTTTAATCAGCGGCGCTGGAGACGGAGCAGCTTCCACATTGAAGGGGTTATGAGAAGTTTTATGGTTGTAAAAGATAGCGTATGAAAATAGGCCCCACACACAGCCTCAAGGTTTTTCTCCGGGGATCCCTGTATGAATAAAACAACAACTTTTCAAAGATGACATTTAATCCATGCATGTAAATCAAACCCAGGATCAATTATTCATTCATATAAAGAAGTAATGTTTTATTGGAATGATAATGAAGTACAAATGCAGTGAAATATTTAGTGTCTTTTCGGCGTCAGCGTCAGCGGAGACGGCGGACTGGAAAAAAGGAAATAGTGGAAAAAAAGTTGAGAAAAATCACAATTGTCCAAAATGTAATAATTTTAAGAGTAATCCAGCCTCATAGTTTTACTCAAGTTACTCCATTACATTTTCTGACAGCTGTTTTTAATTGTTACTTTTTGGATTGTTGCTGGACAACCAAGTATATTTACTCAAATACAAATGACATGAAGTGGTGGCGGGAAACTGCGTGCATTCACTCAAGGACAGATTTAGGGTACCTGTATTTAATTGAGTATTTCCATTTCATAGTACTTTATACTTCCGATCTATTACACTGCAGATTTAAACATTGGACTTTATGTTCCACTACATTTGTCTGACAGCCGAAGTTACGAGTTCCTTTTTTTGGATTACAATTTCCGTACAACTCACGTCGGGGAACTGGGTCTCTCACGGGACCGGACTCACCTGTAAAAGTAGTTAGATTACCTCATCCTTTAACATCTTCAGTAGTAGCATAGACCCCCACATTAATGCAGTAGTAATATTTATTGTGTCTTTTCTTTATTCTTTCATTGTGTTCTTAATAATTGAACACTGAGCGGAACAAATTAGTACTTTTACTTACATATTTTTACTTAAGTAAGGTTTTGAATTGCACTGAAGTATCTTCATAGTGTGATATGAGTACTTTTACTCAAGCAAAGGATCTGAATACTTCATACACCACCGCGTATGACGGATGTTTTTACATTTGATCTTTTGACGAGACAAAACAGGAGATTAGACGTTCCTGAAGATCTTAAAATATCCTCCATTGGAGCTAATCTTGAAAACCCACACTCTTATTTTGGACAGTGGCTATTAACCTGTGGATTAGATCCGTAGATCAGTTTAGAACTGACGATGTGTGTAACGAGAAAGAGACTGGACTAAATCCTGTGTCCTTTCTGATCCCAATCCGAGTTTTGTTCGGGCTCTGAAAGGAGCTTCTTCACTGTTCGACTCTGAAGGCCTGCGCCGGAGCATTTAGCATATGTGGACACTGTCAATGTGCTGCTGGTGGGCGTATTCACTGAGCCAGAGCCTGCCGATAATATTGTCTCCGGCTCCCATCAAGAATGTGGGATTGGGTAAAAGCTGGCATAAATTGAATGCAGACCTGGGATCTGATTTTTAGGTTAAAAAGAAAGGTTTAAGTATGATATGGTAAATGCTTCAATTCGCTCTTCCTCGCCAAACCCTCGGCTGTGCTTTATAGACAAACCTGTTGTTGTTCTCACTGACGGTGGTGGAAACGCAGATCAGATTTGTCTGAGACTATCCAGCTTGGCTCGAATGTTTTCTCTTTCTCCTCTTGCCCACACTGTAGCGTGTGATTTTAGAAGTGCCTTCTAAGAGGAAATGAGGAATTAGTGATGGAGAGAGGAGGCCAGGAGCTTATTTTCCTTTCCTCTCTCTCTCCCTCTCTCTCTCTCTCTCTCTCTCTCTCTCTCTCTCGTTTTTTGCATTCACCCTTTGTTTTGTGTGTCTGGCTTTAGATGTAGACACAAACAGTTCAGTGGGAGATTTTTGGATATGCTGGCATGTGGGGCTCCTTCTTATAAAGTACTCGGATCATTTACTTGTGTAAAAATACTAAAACCGCTCTGTGAAAATGCTCCACTGCAAGAGAAGATCTTGAAAACTTAACTCCAGCAACTGTATGTAGATATATTACTAAGTATCAAGAGTCAAGGTACTATAAATCCCGTCCAGTACTGTCCATTAGGATTCCGGATTACCGTCACTACTGCTGGTACTGCTGTTTTTGTTAAAGGCTGAGTTAATCTAAGTACTTTACGCAGTTCTTTAGTGAGATACTCGGGTATATAACTAGTAACTAAGCGATTAAAGCGGTCTTATAAATGCAGTAGAGTAGAATGTAGAACATTTCTCTCTGAGAAGAGGAGGAGTAGAAGAATAAAGTGGAGATACAAAAATATGTGACATTTGTACTTTAGTAAAGTACTTGAGTACGTGTATTTAGTTACTGTCCAGCCCTGCAATTAAAGACATGATGGATTTTCATGTGTATTATTAAAACTAGTGCAGTTTCAAGGTTCTCACAAGACAGGAAAGGTATGAAAATTCTAATTTGAAAAATAACAATTATATAATAACAATAAATGATTAATAGCCCAGTTATTACCATGTATATCCAACTATATTGATTTTAAATGTAGCGAAAACTAATAGAATAAGTGCATCTTAATGGCTTGGAAATTGCTCTACTTCTCACGATAATAAAATATTTAATAGTTATTGCAAAAGAAAATAAATAATAATAATAATAATGGCCTGATATTTTAAAGTGGTTCTCTCAGGACAGTGATTTAGTAGAAGAGCTACTACGACTGCTTAAAAGTATTTATCTAACCATGACGGCTGTGACACGGACCTACATATTAATGCAGTAATACTAATATTAATCCAAAACATCACAGAATTGTAAAACACTCAGAGAAACCATTCTACTGCACGTTGAGTACTTTTACTTTGATACTTTAGGTTCTTTTTGCGACATAAGATACATAAGATACAACATTTCAATAATAGAAGGGTGGCAGAGAAAAAGTGTATACGGTGATCGGTGTATTTTTCTCCTCGTTTTTGGATCATTCTGAATGCGCTGAGTCATCCTGCACAATAATAGTCATTATTCTTCCCTCCCCTCCGTTTGTGGACATATACACTCTTTATTGTAAACTATTAGCCTGTATGGAAGGGAACAGCGTGTTTTCTAAAGGTTTCTAAAGAGCTCTGCAGCAAACACAGGAAGTGGGAAAACCTTTGAAACACATCATCCAGCCTGGCAGTAACACCCACGTAGGGAAATTTGCCAACTTATGCAGGTGACTACTTGCAATACCTTGACACACAAACACTCACACATGCACTCAGATTACTATATATACAGGTCTTCCTTTCTTGCAGTAAATGAATGTTATGAAATATCCATAATCCACAATATAAGCCATCAATTTGTGTCCGGAGTTAGACACCACTACCCATCATTTCACAGGTGCATACCAAAAGCAGATTATCAGGGGGGGCTGGGAGGGATACGTATGATTTATGTGTTAAGACAAGTCTTCTGCGTTTTCCATTACAACTAATAAAGGGGTAAAATATTTCCACCTGGTGATGGATGAAGTGGCACACACCCCACTGTCAGTTCATTTTTTAAGCAAACCCACCTTTCTCTGGGTAAATAAGCATGCATGTGATTGCCATCAACTGCTAACCTCTAACACCTTTTCTTTTTTTTTTCTTCATTCGAGATACCCTTATTATCATCAGTTTGATTGATGGCGTTCTTACTGCATTGAAACTTTCAGTAACTGCCAGTTCATAGACTATAACGGAAATCTTCACTCGTCCTCCACCCTGTTTTTGTTTTAGGCGATTTGCTGAGTGGGGCAGGTAGGAATGACAGTTAAGAAGAATACAAATAAGTTAAAGGACAAATCAGGTCTCGTCTGTAGATTCCGTGTTTCCCCCGGGGGCTCCTGTCCTGTTTGTTACTCTCTGTGTGTCTCTTTTTCCTTGGCTTTGTGTTCACGTCCGTTCTGAGTCTGAATACGAGTGCATATGTTGGTGCGTGTGCTGCAGGCATGTGTGTTCACCTGAGTGCAGCTGGCGGTGACTTTGGGCTCACCTATGTGTCTGCAGATCCTACCTGCAGCCTGTGAGCTCCTGCCTTCCTCGGTCCTGTTATTCCAACTGATTCTACTGCCGGGGAACGGCAGCCATGTCAGCGCGGTGATGGCTTGGGGGGCATTTCCTGTTTGTGGACCAGGCCTCTGGCACGTCCAGGGCAGGTGTGTCAAAATGAGATGACAGAAAGCTCTTGACTTCTTCCTCTATTCATTTTCTTTACTTATTTATTCATATGTCTGCATTTCACTCAGTCAATATGTTTTTATTATGTTTAATTTTTCCAAAATTTCTTTATGTTTCTGCGTTTCAGTAAGTTAATATTATTATAATTATTATTTATCTATTTATTTCAATTATAATTACTATATCGATCATGTTTTGACACTTTGCCCTATTTCTATTATTTAATGTTTACATATAAGTCTTTTTTAATAGTTTTTGCTGCATCCACAGTCCAAACTTTAATGATTGTAACTTTAATGATTGTAACTTTAATGATTGTAACTTTAATGATTGTAACTTTAATGATTGTAACTTTATTGATTGTAACTTTAATGATTGTAACTTTATTGATTGTAACTTTAATGATTGTGTTTCTCATTCCAGTTCTGTATCTTCTCTCATTCAAGGATTTAAAACTGTCAAATCAAATTTTACAGCCAAATTATTTTGTATTGGGTTACTTTTTTACCTATCAAATCTACGCTATAAAGGCCATTTGAATGACCGACTGATTGATTGATTGACTGATTGATTGATTGATTGATTGATTGATTGATTGATTGATTGATTGATTGATTGATTGATAATTGTTAAATATTAAGTATATTAAGATAAGTATTAATGTTTGCTGTATTTTATCTCTCGTAGGTGTTTTACTTCCAAAAGCTACTATATTTCCTAGAATACCATCATCATTATGTGTCTTGTATTCGTATTTATTAGCTCAGGGGAAATTTACCCATCATGCATCTATTTGTGCTCTGACTCTTACTGGTTCAATGTGCCATTGAACCAGGTTCAGAACCCCTCTGCTCAGGGGGGAGCCGAACACACAACTGGACCAGTTTAAGAAAATTGAAGCCTTAATCGCTTCTGATCTAGACCACTGGCTGTGCAACCTGTACTTCCAGGTGTGTGCGATTAAAAAACATGTGCATACATGTTCCTTTCAAACATTCCTATCTGCTGTGTTTCCTTGTATATTCATAATTGTGTGCAGGTATGAGTTATGGTTCTGAGCGTGGAATAATGTGCTTGCATGTGTGTGCATGCATCCGAACCCTCATCTGACTCGCTCCCATCAGTCTGAAGGCGGGTCGCTGGATCCATACGGAAATATGAGGAAGAACCTGCAAACACACAACAAACAACGATGTTTGCCCCTGCTAACAAACACAACATAAAAACACACACAAACACACACAGAAGGCACAAACAGACAAACACACACACACACACACACACCACAAACACTGATACCACAAACACAAACACCACAAACACACACAGCACCAGCACACACAACACAAAAACACAGACAAACACACACAGACGGCACACAAACACAGACAAACACACACACCACAAACACACATACCACAAACACACACACCACAAACACACACACCACAAACACAAACAGCACAAACAAAGACCACAAACACACATACCACAAACACACACAGCACAAACACACACAACACAAAAACACAGACAAACACACACAGACGGCACAGAAACACAGACAAACACACACATCACAAATACACACATCACAAACACACACATCACAAACACACACTGCACAAACACACAGCACAAACACACATACCACAAACACACACAGCACAAACACACACCACAAAAACACACACCACAAACACACACACCACAAACAAAGACCACAAATACACACACCACAAACACACACAGCACAAACACACACACCACAAACACACACAGCACAAACACACACACCACAAACACACACAGCACAAACACACACAGCACAAACACACACACAAAACACTCCACAAATCCTTCAAACAACACAACAAAACAAACCTGTGTTTTCTCACGGCAAGAAGACATTTATACGGGGATTGATGAAACATTAAGTACAGCAACACATTATTATTTTATCAGTGATCTTGTAGCGACTAGTACGATTAGCTAAAGTTATATATTTCATTTCTTCAGAGGTGAGAAGTAACAAACTACAAATACTTCATTACTGTACTGAAGTAGAGTTTTCAGGTATCTCTACTTTACCTGAGTATTTATTTTCAACTTTTTTATTCCCCACGTTTTAATACACATTCTAGCGCTTGTTAGTCCTTACAATTACCAAAACAGACTCGTTACTTTAGTTGACTTTTATTTTTGGTTTTTTGAAAACGCAGAAAACACAAACTGAATCTTTTGTACACAATTCAACTCAGTACTTTTATTTGTATTCTTTTTTTTACTTTTAAAAGTTCCTTTTAAAAGTTTTTTTTACTTTTTTAAAAACATTTTTATCCTTTTTTTTTTTACTTTCAATTGAGCAAAAAAACAGAAATCAATCATTTAAATTTTACCTTAGTTATTTTTGAATTAAAAACAACTTTACTTCTACTTGAGTAAAGAATGTTTTTACTTTCATGACCTCATTCTCTGGACGAATCAGATATTCAGAAAAGCGATTCAAAAGGAATCACACGTCTTTCTGTTTTTCTGTCGTGTCGTTTGCAGCGGTTTCTTTACGTGACGTGTTGGAGTGCGTTTGTTGTTGTGTGGGTAAAGATGTTTTCCTGGTGTTTTGTTTCTTTGCATGTGCGTTCTTAAGTTGCTCCACGTTCAGCTCTCTCAGCCTCCGCAGGTCGATGAAGATTGTGGCGGGATTTCATATATACCAACAAAAAACAACAAAAAAAAACAACCTAAGTTTGGAATGAGCCGACGGGCCTCGGCCCGAGAGAGCAAACAGGAACCACATCTTTAGCCGGCCATTCCAGATGGATTCGACTTGATGCATTAATTACATTAGTAAACATCTTAATAGAATTAAAAGCCAGAAGAAAGGTCTCTGTCTTGGTTTGTGGATTTAATTGTCCCTTTGACTGTCACATGTTGTTTATATTACTTCATTATCATCGCCGTTGCTTTGAATTCTGGGGGATGTAAAAAAAAAAAACAAGAAACACATTTTTTTGCAGATGCAAAACACAATTTGGATATTAATACTAATTGCATTTATGCTTTTAATTGAATTATTGTACGCCATCACGGCACACTATGACAAACACTAATAGTTAAGCTTTGACTGCAGTTTGATCACTAACACCTGGAGTTTAATTACACGCACATGCTGTTTTCCCGACAAGCCATGGTGATGCAATGGAATGATAGGAACATAAATGCTAATGGAAACAACAGATTAATGTTCACACAACCCACATGCAGAGCTCAAAAACACACACCTGTGTGCCGTTTCTAGGTAAAGAGGCTCCCTTCCGGACCGCCTGAGCCCTGCATCACCCTATCAGAACCCCCTATCATGCCCCGCCCTGAGGTCCATCATGAGCAGCCGCGAGTCCAAATGCCTCTCCAGCACCAGGCCCATCTTCATCATCCACAGTCTCACCTATCGCCTCACCAGCGACCACCTGCAGGCCCCAGCAGCAGAGCAGCAGAGCCCGCTAGGGTGCGTTCTCACCGGGGGTCCCCTCTGCACCTGTCAGCTGATTCTGCTTGCTCTTCCTCATCTCTGCCAGGTAGGGGCTTAATTTTTTAAAAAACACCCCCGACTATGACACAGTCGGGAGAAAATGTCACCCTAATGTCAGCAGCTCTGGGATGAGGAGAATGGCAGGTCTCACCGTGGAGCTGTTCTCCACCGAGGTGGATCTGCTGGAGGGTAGGGTTGGGTAGTCAAACTGGGCCAAGGTTAAATCAAACAAACAATGTTTTCTCAGTTAAATAAAACGCAGAGACCCAACAGAAATACTGCAACATTAGTGTTTGTTCTGGTAAATCTTCAAGCACTAAGAACAATATTGATAGAGACTCTCACATAAAGCTGTTGGATTATAATTCATTCATAAATTATCATCATACCTGCCTATATATATATATATATATATATGCCTATATATATATATATATTTATAAAAAATTGTTTTTTTAACCTGTTCCGTCCAACTGACTCGCTATGCAGATTTGAATCTGCAAAGGAAGAGTCTGTAATTCTCCACCAGTTGCATGAACTCCATTTTATTTATTTTTATTATTTATTATTTTTATATTGTGTGTTATTAGTTGATGAGGCGACCGAACCGAAAAGGGGGCTCAGGGGGGTGGGAGGGAGAAAGTGCAAAGGGGGTGGGGCTAACGAAGACATCCACAATATATTGGACAATAACAGCAACTATACATACATAACTATATATACAAAACTATGAATAGGTGCGTACTTGTACATGCAAACACACATACACGTACACACACCCGTACCAACATGACATTCATAATTACATCACTTTGTGTTCACCTTATAGTGAGTGTGCAAGTGTGAGTGTGTGTGTGTGTGTGTGTGTGTGTGTGTGTGTGTGTGAGTGCAAAGATTGTCACTCAATGTGGATTCAAGTGGGGGGGTAATCACCAAGCTATGCTGACCCCCAACGATTGGCAGAGAGGGGCCTGACCAACCACCCAGAGCATGAAGGGCCCAAGGTCACGTGCCCCCGGGCGAACCGCAGGCCAGCCCCAAAGGAAAGCAGGCCCCAGCCAGGGGCAGCAGATGAAGCACCCCGATCCAGAGCAGGCCCACCAAATGACTGGAGAAGCACGAGCAGAACCCACAACCACTATACCCAGCGCACAAATGACCCATTCAGACCCCGGTCAGAGGTCAAAGCCCCCCAACACAAAACCCGCAATATGCCGGAGAAGCCAGGACCCCTGCCCAGACCGCAACCAGAGGGAGCTTCATGACACCCCCCCGGACCCACGGATACTACCGATGCCCCCCCAGGGCCGGTTAAACTTCTACAACTACTACTACTACTTCTGTTACTACTGCTACTAATACTTCTACTACTACTACTACTACTACTACTAATTCTGTTACTACTACTACCACTACTTCTACTACTACTAATACTACTTCTGTTACTACTACTACTACTACTACTACTACTTCTGTTACTACTACTACTACTACTACTACTACTTCTGTTACTACTACTACTACTCATATTACTTCTGTTACTACCACTTCTACTACCACTACTACTACTACTTCTCATACTACTTCTGTTACTACTACTACTACCACTACTACTACTACTACTTCTCATACTAACACTATTACTACTACTACTCATACTACTTCTGTTACTACTACTACTACTACTACTACTACTAATACTAATACTACTTCTGTTACTACTACTATTACTACTACTACTGTTACTACTACTACTAATAATAATACTTCTGTTACTACTACTACTACTACTAATAATAATAATACTTCTGTTACTACTACTACTACTACTACTAATACTACATCTGTTACTACTACTACTACATCTGTTACCACTACTACTAATACTACATCTGTTACTACTACTACTACTACATCTGTTACTACTACTACTAATACTACATCTGTTACTACTACTACTACTACTACATCTGTTACTACTACTACTAATACTACATCTGTTACCACTACTACTAATACTACATCTGTTACTACTACTACTACTACTACTAATACTACATCTGTTACTACTACTACTACATCTGTTACTACTACTACTAATACTACATCTGTTACTACTACTACTAATACTACATCTGTTACCACTACTACTAATACTACATCTGTTACTACTACTAATACTACATCTGTTACTACTACTAATACTACATCTGTTACCACTACTACTAATACTACATCTGTTACTACTACTAATACTACATCTGTTACTACTACTAATACTACATCTGTTACTACTACTACTAATACTACATCTGTTACCACTACTACTAATACTACATCTGTTACTACTACTACTACCTGCTCATATCCACTAGAACACTCAGCAGTCAAATGGAATCTCGTTCCTTTTTAAGGAATGAATGAATGAAATCATTTAAAAAGACACATGACTGACTTGAGAGAAAACATGGCGGCTCAGTGGAGAGCGGTGTTTCACAGGAGGAAGGGACTTTCTTCACAGTGGTTGCACAATCCCTCTAAACTTGTGCAATTGTGCTCCGGGTGATCTGGTTTCCTACTCCAGACCAAAGACAGGTTGACGTGAGACTTAGAGTCCCAGGTGTGAGAGTGATTATGTTTCCACGTTTCACCGGTCTGGTGCTACTTTGCTTTTCTTTCGGATCACGTTGGGATAAGCTCCAATATGATCCTGAATTAAATATGTCCATCAAATGCATCGATGAAGTATTCCAATGTGGTTCCCGTTACGTGCAAGGTGGTCCGGGCAAGGTCAGTCCACATCTAGAGTGGGCTAATGATTTCTGTTAATAGGACTTACTGCTTATTTCTACATTTAAAATGCTGCTTAAAAGGTAAAACAAGATCCACAAATCAAACACAGGCTCATTTGGCATTGATCCGCCACAAAGGCGAGAGGCTAGCGTCTTTGTTATTAATACATCCTCTCTTTTTTTCTTTTTCTTCTTCTTCTTCTTCTCCTTTTTTTTTTTCCGCATGCACAGCCCATCTTTATTTAACAGTCCTCAAAAGTTTCTGGGGTACTCAGCTTTAAACATCACACAGGCTTTTTAATTACAAATGAGTTGTGACAGGTCTGCTGGGTAGCACCCTGGCCCATTTTAACCGTGATGCCGGCTGACAGCTCGGCAGTGTTCTCCCAGCGCCGAAACATGTGGAAGAAATTGGTCTTTTACATTTCACAGCTTGTCGCTTCCTCCGCCGCCTGACCTGTGACCCCCCACAGAGATCCTAACACCCACAAGGGAAGTGTCCCCAACGAACTGACTGCCTTCTCAGAGAGAGAGAGGGAGAGAAAGAGAGAGAGAGAGGGTGGGAGGCACTTACTTTTGGGTAATTTATGTCCTGCCACACGAGGTGGAATCCAGGTTTTCAAAAGACGGGGCTGCACACATTCCCACAGCCAGGTGAGGAGGTTGCTCGACGAGTGAACTCGATCCGTAGGAGGAATAATGCATCAAAAGGTGTCCCGCACCAAACCTCATCCACGCCGTTCCCTAAGTTGACCTGACGTTTCTGCCCCATTTGCATAAAGATCTGTTCGTTTTGTGTTACCTCTGTAGCGAATTACAGCATTCATGTGGGGCGACGGTGTCAAGGTTGAAGGGAAGGATTGGACGGACAGCTTAAAGCCCGGCAAAAATGGAAATCTAACAAGTTACAGAAGAAGAACAAATTCAAGCAGCGTTGATCGGACCATCGCCACTGGGCGCCCGTCAAAGTGGGTACTAGTCACAGCCTCACTGCCCGGAGACCCAAAGATTGACACAGAACTAAATTTGTGCATTGGGATTATTGCGAAAATAATATAATTCCATTCTCTGTGTCGACCATTTTGCACTTGAGAACCGCCAGGAGATCCGGTTCCAGTACTTGATGATGTCATGACCACAATACGAACAGTTTTATTTAAAACTGAATGTTCACCCGCCATAGCTCTTGTTGGCATCAGATGGAAGTACCAGTGTAACTTTATATCTTTATATATAACTTATCCAACCTGAAGTCTGAGGCGGGTCGGTCCTGGTACACTGGAGTTATAACAGTTTTGTGTTATAAGACAAATACAATATAATGTTATAATAACGGTTACCCTATACCGCCCATACAGATCAACAAAAACTATTAAGAACTTTTAATCCTTGTGGTTTTAGATGTCAATCACCAAATTTGAAGTTGATCCGGTTCAATCTGTAGGTCCAGATTGTTGAAGTTTGGGTGGAATTTCACCATAAATGTAAATATCACCTGCGACTCAAGCGTTCGCAGTTTAATGCGTTTTCTAGCATGAGTACGTCCCCCAAAAACGCGATTTATTTAGCAGGAAATGAATGGAAAGTTAGAATGAACACTCCTTGGATCCCAACAGGGTCCTGCATGCCTTCTTAGTCGGGATATAATAATCCTGACTTTCTCCTCTGGTGGATTTCCACATTTCCTTCCCGTTCCGCGGCCCTCTGTTTGTGAGGTTTGCGGCGTGAACGTAGCTGTCTTCTTACGAGGATTTTCCTCATAACCCATTTGTCTCAGAATGAGTATATGGAGTCCGGGATAATGTCTATATCCACAGCACAGCTTGACAGTGAAACTAGAAGTTTGTGTTCCTGAGGCCTTCAGTTAATTACTCCCCGTAGAAAAATCACGGCGCCTGATGAGGTGTCCATTACAGAACTAGAACCAAACCCAACCTCCCAATCCCAGAGAACTCCTCTGACAGGTCTTGATTGAAAAATCAACATCACTTATTCCACGAGCCCTAATGTGCTCGTGGAGGTTTTTGTGTTTCAGGTCACCCTCGGTGACGATGATGATTGTAATTCACCTCATTTGACTTGCTCAAGCCAAATGGAGTGTGTTTGGCTTTTAACGGGGGAGGGGCTGGAGGCAGACTGGGTGAAGTGACCTTTCACATTAGCTGAATGATCCAGTTTCAGTGGGTTTGTTTGAACCTAAATGACTAATTAGATTAACGTCTTATTCCATGGCATGAATTCGGTGGATCGTGTCGGGCTTGCGGACAATCCTGCTGTAACTGTATCACGTCTTCGTCCCTCTGCTGCCTTTTCTTTTGTGATGTTTTAATAAATAAATGCAGCCATACCCTTGAGCAGCGGCTGTGATTTCGAGGATCCCTCATCTGATGTCTTCTTTGAAGGACTGCCCTGTACTTTCAACATGTGCTCGCCTCCAGGTCCGACCCAGTCATCAGTGTGTCAGAACACTATGTTACATCATACCCTTTCAATCAGGCGCTGTCTGCATCCCGACTACTGATTCAACAATAGATTCGGATTCAAATGAATGTATTGTTTGCTGGCTTGAACACCAAAGCCTCAAGAACCGTAAGTGTAACTTTCCCCTTCTTCTTCTTCTTCTTCTTCTTCTTCTTCTTCTTCTTCTTTGGGCTGTTCTCTTTAGGGTTTGCCACAGTGGACCATCTGTTACATCTGTCCTCTACATCGTCCTCGGACACACCAACCAACTGCATGTCCTCTCTCACCACATGACACCGTCTTCCTTACAAAACGAACCGAAACGAAACATTTGCCCTGCAAAACTCCACCAACTGTCTAATTTCCTTTCAAAATGTCTTATTGCACATGATAAAATTCCCAACCACTAATCTAGTAACAAGTCATGAATATCATGAACATCTTGTTACGTCAAAGAGTCTTGGAACTATCTCGTAAGTTCAATATGAATATGTCCAGCTAACTGAAGGACATACTTTAACTTTATTGAATTTTCAAATTATTCTTATTTCTGTCTTAATTAAGTCTGAAGTTGAAAGGGCTCAAAAGTGGATTTTCTTCTATTCTACCTTTTATTTTCATTTAATTCAAATTTCTTTAGCTACTTTTTAATGTTCCATACTTCTTAATGTTTTATAACTGTTTTTAACTATTTCTTAATGTCCTTCTTAATGTTCTTAAAAGGCTTAAATAAGACTTTTTAATCTTATTTCAAGAACCCGATGTGTTTAACCGAGAAAAGTGTCACTTTTATTTAAAACTTAGAATAAGTTAAATGCATTAAAATGAATAAGTCGACATTAATGGTATCAAAAGCTTCTTTTGAGAGGCATAAGCAAAAACAGTAAATAAAAAAGAGTATTGTTGTCTTCATCTGAGACACAACACGTCCTAATATTAATAAAACATTGTTCAAAACTAAATATCACAGCTCCTTTATCTAAATATAACATCTAACTTCAAGTTTTACTAAGCAAATTTTCACTTTCCTTCAGAGGCAGATTCTTTTTTTTTACTCATTACAAGCTTTTCCCGCCGTTTTATTTCTCTTCTTCCGTCCTTCCTCTAGTATCAGCCGACGTAAGGCTCAGTGAACATGATAGAGACTAATCGGACTTCACCAGACCTCACCAGCGAGGGGGGAACCAGTCTTCCACTGGAATACAAATGTATTAGCAAGCACTCCCCATCTGTTGTGCCATTAAAATGCACTGGATCGAGAGAAAAAATAAACTCTTTGTGTGAAGTGACAACGGCATCATCGCAGCCTTATCCCAAAAACCCGATAGGGTAATATCTGAGTCACTCACCTTCTCTCCCTCCGCATCTTTGAAGCAGTCATCAGGCAATTAGGGGCCCAGGTGAGCAAAAGTACAACCACAAACTAGTTGCATCTTACTGGAGGGTGATGGGGTCTTGAGGCGTTACCCCCTCCCTCCGGCTTTTCTCTTTTTTTTTCTTCTTTTCTATATAAAAACAAGTGTGTTGAGTAGGATCGTTGCAAGGTGTGCTCATTTTTGTTTTTGCATGTATGCAAGTGTCTGTGTATGAATGCCTTTGTTCACATGCCTGTCTCCGTTCGTGGGTGCACACTGGGCAAGGATGTGTGTGTGTTCACACTGCCCAGAGCACAGGGGGATAACAAGTAGTCTGTTGTTAGCCTTCAGAGCCCGGAGAGGCTGGAGTTGTGGCAGCTCCAGCGCTCCGAGTTCACAGACATAGCCCTCAGCTGTCGGAGCAGTCGATGATGTGGAGGCTGCCTCCGTGTTCATCCCGCTTCCACGGTGTCTGAGTATTATCCAGCTCGTACTACCAGCGCGTATGTGCGTGGTTGTTCAGCCTCAGTAAGCATCCTAATTTATGGTGGTCCATGGATGTAGATGTTAGGTTTCGATAATTCGGGCCATGGGCTCCTTTTTCCTCGGTCCGAGCAACGCACGCATCTTAAAATGTACTTTTGGAGAAATATATTTCTATTTGAAATGTTCGCAACAATTTACATGTGACACGTGTTTTGTGTATGTATATTTATTTTTGTAGGATAATGTCTGAAAAACCCAATATTTTCTCCCACTTTTTTCCTTATGTTATTTATTTCCCTTTACGTTTTTACATTAATTACCAGTTTAAATTTCTTTTTAACCCTCTTAATGTTTGAGAAAGTCGCCCACAACTTTTGGATCAGTGGTTTGAAATCCGACCAGTGACTCCACTGAGCCCGAACAGAAAAGAAAAGAAACCAAAAATCCAACAAAACAGAGCTTTAAACGTCTTAACAAACATTCATATTCGCGCAATTACTGTTTTATTTATGTTTATCCAAAGACTATTTACCTTGAAATAGAACTATATTCTACTTTTTTGTTTTTTTTTATGAAAAAAATGGTTTAAATTCACGCATTATTTCGTGTATTTAGAAAAAAAGCTAATTATGGGATATGATTACGAAAGAACTATTTAAAAATTTCTTTCTTTTTTTTTCTTCTTTTTTGAAGTAAATAAACATTTAAAAATGAGAATTAACAATATGGTTTTTGAATAAGTTTACATTAATGCCGTGTGTGTGTGTGTGTGTGTATGTGTGTTAACATGCATGGACGTGCAAAAAAAATGTTAACAAATGGAAATACAAATAATAAAATTCAAATGTTGGTATTTAACTGGACGATTGTTGAAGGTTCAATGTAGTAATCAGAATATATTCAAGGTATTTTTCACACATATGGACTTAAAAACACGACAGTAAGGTTCATTTTGATGCCCTTTCAAAGTAAACTTCTCCTCCTGTCCGTGTATATTAAGATATATTCCACACATCAGAACC
The DNA here is from genome assembly GCA_009660295.1 of Lophius piscatorius. Taxonomy (NCBI): domain Eukaryota; kingdom Metazoa; phylum Chordata; class Actinopteri; order Lophiiformes; family Lophiidae; genus Lophius; species Lophius piscatorius. The sequence goes on from VRLP01000477.1 coordinate 123,064, forward strand.
TGGATCTTGTTGTTGTACGGTTAACACAGACACAAAATTGAGCACGCAGTTATGTCATGTAATGAAAACGCGGAAAAAGAATAGCTTCTTCTATTACTATAATTGAATCATATTAGCTTCTAACTATTAGTTTCAACAAAGTCAGTCGAAACTACATCTGTTTTTCGGATGAATTTGGACTTGAGGAATCGCAGTGAGCTTCCTCAGTCTGCTATTTAAGCACACTTTAGCTGTCAGAGGGTTTTCTGATGTGTTGCCTAGATTTAAGTCATTATTACTGATATATTTAATCCCGCAGCAAGAGAAGAATTATATCATCTCAGAGGTTTCCATATGTATTATATAGATGTGACTGGTTCCACAGGGGGGAAAAAAGTTTCACATGGGGAGATTTCTACATGTATCAAGCTAAGGTTTACTTAATTACAACCTCCAGGCAATGCAGGAACCCTTTTTTAAATTCTGTGAATGTTAATATGCTAAATAATGCAGATCTCTGACTCTTCAAGCATGAGACACACATCTGGTGGCTTACCATTTAAATTACAGCAAAAAAAAAACGAGAGATATAAAAAGAAAGAGGGTTAGGGTGGAGAAAAAAAATACTTCAAAAGTAATTTTCCAAAGAAGAGACGAATGAGGGAATGTATTACAACCAAACTTAATTTCTTTTTCGATTTTTCATCATTTCTAATTGCATACATTAGAGCGCGGAGGCTGGGGAGGTTCAGCTGTGAGACGACTGTTCTTCTGTAACAGAGTAAAAATCTGCCTTTTTGGGGCAAAACTGAGAATATATTTTCAGTACTTGCCCAAAACCAGCTTTAGCATTAATTTTAAGTTGGATCTTTCTTTTTGATTCAAGGATTTCTCTTGATTTCTTGATGCACTGCAATAAAAACGACAAACAATACAATTTCCACAAATGTTTTTATTCTAAATGCTTTAGCCGACATGTAATTTGAGTGACGACACATGGACGTGGTTTTAACTGCATCATCATTTTATGTTGAAAGAACGAAAGAGTTGCACCTATGACTATTAAAACAGAGGGATTTAATGACATTAATGGAATATCAAAAGATTCTGCATAGCTGTATTTAGTTTACACGACAAAACTGCCTTTAAAAAAATCCACATCACATCCTTTTGTTCACTTAAAGACACATGGATGCATTTGCATGACTTTACTTTTTCTGGAGAGGAAACTAAATCGGAGTTTAAATTGAATGAATGTGTTAGATTTTGGCTGACATAATTTTGATGATTTCACTACGTAGAAAGAAACATAACTGTGTTTATTAAATTCAACGTAACTGTGTTTAAGACATGCAGCATAATTGTGTTCAGTATATGACACATCAATGTCGTTTGCAGTTTATTACTTTTTTTTTCTGTTGAATGTACTGAATAGTTGCCTTTGACAAATAAAACAAGGTATTTTAATTGCCTTGCTGTAATAGTAAACGTTTTTGGGATTACATCATGCTGTTTAGTAAATTCCACATTACTGTGTTTATTATATTCAACAGAACTGTGTTTAGATTATATATAATAACTGTTTTTAGTATATTAAACATAACTGTATTTAGTATATCCAACATAACTGTTTTTATTAAATCAAACATAACTGTGTTTAGTATATTCAACATAACTTTATTTAGTATGTTTAACATAACAGTGTTTAGTATATTCAACAGAACTGTTTTTAATATATTTAACATAACTGTTTTTAGTATATTCAACAGAACTATGTTCATCCACTGTAGGACGTAAAATCAAGTTAAGTAAATGTAATATTTTATATAACAAATGTGAACCTTTCAAATTTTTATTTTCGTGTTCCAAATAGTTCGGAAAGTATTTGTTATCAATAAATATTACTAACTATTTAGAGTGCATCAGTAGTTTGGTGGACTTGTAAGCATTCCATTTCTTTAGAGAGTAAATTGTAATTATTACTCAGTCACCTTTGATCTTTGCTGTGAACCAGATGTGGTTTGCAAAAGGAAAACGAACATGAACATCTCCTTCTCTGTCTTTTTTTTTGGATGCAGGCAAGAACTCCTCCTTGGGGGCTGAATCTGGAGACCTGGGGGAAAAGAGCGATGCATTCAGAGAGAAAGCAGAGGGTGGGATTCTCCACAAGGTAACACTGTGATTTGAGGGAAAGTGTTACAACCCTTGAAATGAGCACCCTCGCTCCCTCTCTTTCTTCCCCTTCCCATCCCTCCGCACCCGTACACACACCTTCCCCGCTTATTATCTGAGATTTGTCAAAATACATTTCACACTAACAGGTATTTTTCAGCCTTCAAAGCCAGTTTTGATCTGCTTGACAAGCCAAAGCAGCTCAAATTCTGTGAAATCAGCAAAGCCAGCCAGGCCTCCCCTTTCCTTTTTTTTTCTTCTTCGAGCTGCTCTAAACACACCTCTTCCTGTGCTACAGAGGACTTAAGCTAAATTAATCAAAGCCCGCGTGTTACCTGCCATACTTTGAAGTTGTAATTGTAAAATTACTCTTTGTGTGCTGCTGATCTGGCGTTGCTGCTTCCCGGTCCACTCCTGCGTTTCTGCCTCGACCGCGGCTTTGATTGTTGTTTTGTTATTATTAAGGTAGTTAAAAGCTTTGTCCGTCACACACATATGTATATCTATATATATATATTTAAATATATATATATATACACAACCCCCCCTCCTACCCCTCTTAGCCTTTATTCGTCTTCTCTTTTCTCCACTCAGGGTTGAGCGCTTCTTCACACCACCATTCCTCTTAAATGACCTCTTAAATCAATGAGTTTGTTGATATGAGATTTTATTTTTCTGAAACCCCCGTGGACCTTTTTTTTTTCTTCCCTTCTTTCTTTCCTCATCTTTAAAAGCTTCCAAACTCTGTCAGATGTCGGGGTCTAGAAGCCCATTGTCTAATGATTAAGTGAGGTGATCTCCAACTTGGGAGCACCAGGGATCAGATTTCAACCCTTCAACCTGCAGTTCAGGCCTAATTAAAATGAATTTTCTCCAGGCGACCACTTTGCCCACAGGGCAGGAATCCAGATATATATTACATTTATATATATATATACGGATACCTCTCTTAAGGTATTGCATTCAATTTATAATGTGGAGACATTGGAGAACATTGCAGCTTATATATTTTCTGCATTTTTCTTTCCTGTGCTTTCTCTCTCACTTCTTCCACCTTTTTCTTTTTCTTTAATTTTTTTATTATGATCATCATTCCAAGCTTGCTTTGGCAAAGATTGCCCAATGAAAACGGATGGAGGTTTTATGGGGTCCTGCCCATTTACTACTTCCTGGACTTAGTTTATCTCAGAAGGAGAGAGAGAGGGAGCGAGAGAGAAAGAGGGAGAGAGAGAGAGAGAGAGAGAGAGAGGGAGAGAGAGAGAGAGAGAGAGAGAGAGGATAAGGGGGAAAAAAAGAATTAAATGGAGAGAGAGGTTGCTTATTCCAACTGTGGATCTCATTAACATACATCATTGGGTATTTCACAACTTCAAGCAGAAAGGCACTAAGCCCACCCAAGGGCAACGCAGGCATGGCTGACAGGGCCAGGGAAAGCAAGCCGTTAACATGTTGGCGGCTTAACAAATAATATGTGCTCCCTAGTACCTTGGTGAAATATTTAAACCCTACTTCCTAACTCCATTTGACTGTGTTTATGACGATGACAGTAAACAACTTGCAAAGGAAAAAACAGAGCCAGCTGCTCAGATATCACATATTTAACACCAGCATCACTGTACGCATGTTTCCCAAATGAACTCCACTTGAATGATGGCGTGCCATATGCGATTTTGCCGTCATTCTTGTCTCGTGTCAATTGAGGCGCGGCTGAGATATAGGAGAGGCTCCCAAGTGCCACGCACACTGTCGTTGTCACCGTGTGCATCCCCCAAGATAAATTCCGAGGCCTGTTTCCTGCTTTGATTACAAATGACATCCGCATGTGTTCTCCCTGATTTCTGCTCGTCACAGAAGAAGCCAATCAAGAAGACAAATAGCTGCGGCCCCAGCATGAGCGGCGGCGGCGCACCGCCTCGGCAGGCAGGCAAACACAAGATGCAGCCTTCAGCAGAGAACCTCTCCACGGAGGAGATGGAGGAGTACACGTTCTCCCTGCAGTAGGTCTCACAACTCCTTATCCTGTCTCATTCAGGCCAAGCTCAAAAGTGGAGAAACTAGCCTCACAAAGTCGGCGCAGCAGATAGACGCTGAATTGAAAACCCATTACTATTATGCATGCTTTTTATTATCACCTTGTTAAACTCAGTACAGGGTTGTGAGCGGTCAGGGGGGCTGCCACGTGAAGCAAGTTGAGGTTCAGGGTCCTGCTCCAGGACGCTACGGCATGTAGACGGCAGGGGTCGACCACGGATCGGACAAGTGACCGTCCGAATGGGCGACGCCTACAGGCACTGACCGACTGACAGTGTCGACTACATCCATTTATGTAAAAGGCCTGAACTCGTCGCACTGTTTAGGTTCTTTCCCGATGGAAATGCTCATGGGCATGCTGGACATGAAACCATCCAATTAAAACATCAACTTTAAACAGAGAACTAATAAGGTGCTGCCCTCCACAATTTCTCAAACAGAAACATCTTAAAAGAAAATATCCTGGAGACAGCAGCGTACATATTTTCGACCGCGAGCCTTGTTTGTTTGTTTGGTTCCGTGTCAGTGCCTGAATTGTCGCTGTGCTGTTTTCTGTTTCCTTTCATAAAACTCAACTAAGTCTCACAGACACAGATGCTAATGGCTCATAGAGTGAACAAGTTTAAGCTGTTTGTTCATTCATCATAAACAACCTATTACAGAGTTATGGTTATTTGTAATTATTCCCCACAAACTTCCCCCAAAACATTAAAGCATAAATAAGAAATTACTCTTTAAATAAATACAGGAATAATGATTTTTAGTTCAACATGTGTCCCATTATCGGGCTTTTATGTAGTTTTTGCAATATTTTTTTCCATGCACAATGCCAGATTTTAAAATAAATATTGTGGTGTCTCAGCCAACAGTTAGAGTATGTGCATGTCGCTCCCTCTAGTGGACATAGGTGATATTTTACAGCCAAAATCCCTGACTGGGGTCCGATCCCACAAAAACAATGTAGAATAACATGAACTTTGTGCAAATCTATGAAATGTGATACAGTAGTTTTCAAAGAGTTATGCTAGATGAGATTAGAATTAGAATTACTCTATTACTACATACTAATAGGTTCAATGTTACTGCCGCTGAAAATAAATGATCTTAGGTCTTACCTGTCCATAGATATTAAGGTCATTCAAATACAACTGATAACTGTGGAGCTGTTTTAGTTTTATTTTGGGCAATGTAATTCAGGCGAGGCTTAACTTAAAATGACCTACAAGTGTATAAGAGGTAAATTTAAACCAGTGCCTAATAGTGACAGTCCTGTGCTGTCGTCAGGAGAGACTTAACTTAATTATCCTTTGGGTAGGATAGAATTTTTTCTTTAAATCTCCATTTGCAGCCCTATCGACAAGGGTCAATGTGAAAACTCTTGTCTGCCGTGCTTTTGCAGACGAAGAACTGATCTGACCTTTAGCCATTACTCCGGCATTTATGTCCGAAATCTGGGGCTCAGAATGATGTTAGCTGACAGTATTATTAACGTTAGTTCACATAAGCTAGCTACTATTAAGCTAGATACTGTTAAGCTAGCTACCGTTAAGCTAGGTAAGGTTGGTTATTGTTAAAAATTGCCCTGGCAATAGAAACGTTACATGTGGATATTGCTGCTAACTTTTGGCAAGCTAGTGATGGTTCGCCAGCATTATAAGATTATATAAAGATTATTTTATTAGCCCGTTAGTTTGCTCACTAACTTTCCATGTTGCAACCCGGATAGCTGTCGAGTTATTTCCTCAAATGTTTTTTAAAGTGCATAATAGGATTTTGAGTTTGTGAAGTGGTTTGAGGAAGGGGCAATGGGTGACGGATGACAAAGGCCCTTTGATGCGTGTGGTGAGCGATGACTAGCGCGTGTTTTCCATTCCCACAGAAGAGCTACTGCGTCATGATTATAGAAAAAGTTAATGCCGGCTCTGATAGAAAGGTATCAGGACACACGGTAGAGCCAACGGAGGAACTACACAATATGAAGAATGGTTATAATGTTATGACTGATCCGTATGTAACCAAACCAAACATCGCACAACTTTTACCCCTCATGTCACCATGCGGTTCTTTCCGACAAATGCAACAAAGGCGGCTAAGAAAAAGTAGTTTCCCTCCGCGATGTAGCTCAGAGCATTAGTTTTAATGAGAAAATGGGGACATGTGAAATATAAACAAAGCAGGAGGCACAGAATTCAAAACACAGTCGCCAATGTGTTAAAAGCAACAAGGTGCAGCGTTTTGTGCCCACGGAGCATCAAAATAGGCTAAAAGCAAAATTGCTTATTTCAACATAAAAGTCGCAGGTATTTGTTTTTTATTTGAGCGTCATCTAAATTAAGGGGAGGGGATTGCCGCACAGACTGCAACACTAGGGGGGAGGGACAGAAGGGGAGCTCTCCCTGGAGATTTAAAAGTACCCATGTTCCTCCATTTCTGGGAGTTGGTAATTTATAGCTGCTGGTGACATATTAAACAAGATCAGAGGCTGCTCCCTCACATCTTCTGAACGCACCGGCGGAATTCAAATGATTACCAGCACATCCTTCCAAAAACCTGACGACACGGGGGACTATCTGCAGGGGGAGCAAACACAAAACGAACTCAGAGCCCAGGCAGTCCGCACACAAAGAGACACAATTAAGTGGTTTTTCACCATTATTCATAATTTATTTTTATTTTTTTTACCTCTGAGCGAGCAGTCCACGAGTTCCCTGAGATGAGAAATGTCTGTCAGTTGTTGGGTTTGGATCTCATTCAGTTGGAGATCCGGTCGCTCTGTAATGCCATGCTGCTATTGATTTCATTTTTTTCAAGCGTATAGAGTTCAGTATCAGAACACTAGAAAAGTTCTGATGCCAGTGTCAGCTGTTGCAAAGTCACACCGATCAACCATTTCTCCTTCTGTGACGTTTGACTCACTCTGGGCTTCTCTGCATCACCTGAGAACCCACAGAGATGCAGATAATGACACTTTATTGTAAGCAATCATGATGCCATTTTGGGGCTCCGCTTGCGTCTTTGTGTCTGCGTGTTTGCATGCAGCTGTGCAGATGTGTGAGGATGTCTTTGTGTGTATGTGTGCGCATGATGCCTTGTGTGTGCTGCGCACAGTGTGTGTGCGTGGCTTTCATGTGGGATGAGGATTCATACCGCACTGATTGAGGGATATTACCGCCATCTATTGAGCCGTGAGAGACTGAGCTCATCGGGAGTTTTTTTTATAGGACGTCTTGACACAAATGTAGAAATCAGAAAGTCATGCATTGTTCATGCAATGCCTGCAAAAACATGTAGTTTCTCTGAGGGTGATTGGAGGGAAAAGAAATCACACACAATGCAATCATTCCCAGAAAGTTAGAGTGAGACATGAGACATTTATCGGAACGCAGTATTGTCATGACCTCCAGAGTTTGTGCAGGATTCATTCATGAAATCTATATGTGTGACTTAAAGGTGTATGAATTCAAATGTTTATTAATGTTATTGCAATTATGTCAGTAGTTTCTTCTCCTTGCAAACTACTAGAATAGATGTATAAATAAGTATGTATACTGTATATGTGAGTAAAACAGAAAGAATAATAAATAAATATGAGAAAAACACAAGAGATAATAATATAAGAATAATAAACTATAATAGCATATAATACTATATGCTATTTGCAGATCATTATTTGAACTTTACAATTGCACAACTACTTCGACGTAAAATTTCCAGGAGTGGTTTAGGTAATATTCTCTAGGCTGTTATGATCTTATGTGCGGTCAGGATTGTCTTCTTTCTGCCTTTTTTGGAGTTTATCCATTTTAGGATGCTTTAATTCCTGGTTCATATAAAAAAAAAAAAAGAGTCCTGACAATTGCATGTCACTTCTGGGCAAATGAAAAAAGACTATGAAAACAAGCCAGGAATGATTCTCTCCTTCTCCCTGAGTTCATGTGCTGCTACTCTCTGTTTGAACACGCATGAAAGACTCCTGCCGACCTTCCAGCTCATTTGATGTCTGGAAGTGTAATCCCAACCACCTTTTCTCTTACCGAATAGTAGGGCGAGAAATCAAAGTGCCTGATTCGCTATGGCTGTTATGATCCAAGCGGGCCAATTAAGTGTTTTGTGACTTTCCACAAAAGGTAAATATACTCAGGCTGAATACATTTTACATCTAATATCTAGGAGGGCACTCATCTCTGCGCTGTATTTATGAACCTGTGTTCAAGCTGTATTTTATTCATAACAAATAACTCTTCCTCTTGCATATTCAGTTGTTGCTTCTTAGAGAACGCGCTTGTTGTCAGTGGTCATTTATTAGCTTTGTTTTTAGCTTTGTCTGTTTGTATCCTAGCAAGATAAGGGGAAAAACTAATGGACTGATATGAATTCAATTTTACTCAGAGTCCTGTTTCGACATATCCTAGAGATTTATTAAGTTACGTTATAACCTAAAAAATGTTTTGTCTTAATATGATTTCTTAAATAGGGCACTTTCAGAGTTTTTTTGGGAATAACTCATTAATTGATTGACAGATCTGCATGGAATTTTACCAAGAGGTAGTTCTTTGCAACGTCCCAGAGCTGACCGCAATAATGCCTACTTTTGGTACTTTGTGTCTTGGAGGGTGTTTCTAGATCATTTGTCAGTTGTCAGACCCATTGTGTGTCGTTACATACAGTATTTGATATGTAAGCAATGATTCTGGACAGTTTTTATGAATTGTATTTTATGCAAAATGCTTTGAGGCGAAGGCAACATTTACACGTTGTGGTCAATAAAGTTTTCGTATTCGTATAAATCGGACCTTGATTTTAATTTTCTATGATGGATTCTTGTTAACAGACAACTTTTTAGTCATAATTCCACTTTTATCAAACCTAAAACATTGTTGGTTTGGTTTTATGCAGTGGTAGATGACGTGTTCAGAGTAATATCACCCCACTACAAATAGAAGAGTCTGCATTTTAAAAAAAACTTACATAATTCACCTAAGTGTACTTAAAGTATAGAAGTAGAAGTATTCATTGTGCAGAAGAATGATCCCTCTCAGTGCTTCACTATTATATTTGGATTACTATTACTGCTGAACGAATGTGTAGCACTATGTTACTGCTGTAAATGTTACATTTTTAGATACTCTACCATGTTGAGGATACTTTATTACATACTAAAATTAGTTCTCTGCTTTTGACCTATCGCTTAGTCGTTTCCATAGTGGGTGGGCCTGAAAGGTGCTGGGGGATCACATTGGGGTTGAGTGTCTCAATCATGGCGATGTAAGATGTAAACCACAGGGGCAGGGAATCAAACCACCGACCATCCGATATATGGATGACTGATCTATCCCATAAGCCACAGCCGCCCCGACAGCTTTAGAAGTGAGAGCATTTTGTCAATCCATGAAGAAACAGCAAATCCTTCAGTTGGAGATAAATGAGTGTATACAAACACAAACTCTGAGAAGTAAGTATCAACTTCAGTTGGCAGGAAAATATAGTTGAGTAGAAAGAACAATATTTAACATTAACATTTAGGAATACTCAAGTATAAATAGCTCAAATGTGTGCTTAACTATTGCACCAGCTGAAATATACTTAGTTACTATCCAACTCTCTGTTGTTAGTCTGAAGGTTCTAATGTTTATGCATCTACAATTATCAGCAATTACCTTTCATAATTGTTGTCCCCCAACTATTTTGTTCTGCTCTGGTTTTCAGGAGACAACGCTGTTTTAATCAAAAGTCATTCTCATGTAGCAATCGGATCTAATTAGTCCAATTATCAAGATTTTAATTACATTGAAATATAACCCCTAGATCTCATATCAATTATAGAATGTCTGACTTGTCCCGATCAGGAGACAGAAAGAGAGACAATGCTGAGAGAGAGGTAGAAGAGAGGAGCATGCACATCCTGCAGAAGACAACTGACGGCAGACACTACTTAAGCCACTCTCTCTTTTTCTCAACCTAACAGTCAAGGCAGGCAGCCGGCCACCCTGATTACGGACCTGCTCGAGGTTTCTGCCTGTTAAAATCAGTTTTTCCGGAACTACTGTCTCGACGTTCTTGCTCCTGTTGAATTGTTTTCTCTGTGTAGACCTGCTCTTCTAGGAGACCTCCTTCGGAAAACATAAGCTGTGATTAAATGCTTTAAAAACAGATAGAAAAAGAAAGAAAGGTAAACAGAACTAAACCAAAAACATACGTATAAACACTCTTGTTGTATCCGGATTAAAGCTGTGCAAGAAAAACAAGTCCGATGTATGATCAGACCTGTCCTTTGACTGCATGTGGCAAACAGTCTACATAAAAAAAACACACACAGACCTGCACAGTGTGTGATCATAGTGGGACAGTATGGCACTATAGGTGCACCGGCAAAACAGAGACATGCCCACACACACACTCACACACACACACACACGCACACGCACACACACACACACGGACAGCCTGTTCTTGTTGTGGAATCAGAGGGAACACACTGACCTAATTTCCCCCAGTTAGCTCGCCTCGTTGGGGACCAACAATCCTCTCCGCCCGTTTCCCCCAACCGAGCCTATCAGAGCACTCACTCTCTGTGTGTCTCCGTCTATCTGTCTGTGCCCTCCATCTGTTTGAGTGTGTCTACATGCTCAAGTGTAACATTACTAGTAAAGTATACAGTGATATTGTTCAGGGCCGCCCATCTGCATCAGTCGGCTAATTACACAGGAAACATTCACGACAAGCAGCCTGCAATGTCAATGAATAACCATCACAGAGGAGGAGATATCAGCCTGCAGTTACAGATGGAGGAGCAGAGCCAAACACCTGAAATAAAAGCTACTTCCAGTCTGTCAATCCCCGGCGTGGCGCAGCTCCGAATCACAACCCTGCTCAAGGGTCAATCAATTCTGATGTAATGCCGGTTGGAGAGGTGGGTGGAGATGGCAAGCGTTGTTCACCTCTGGGTCTCCAGTGCTTTCTAGGGCTACTTCCTGTGCTGAGGGGGCAGGAATGTGTGTGTGTGCACGCATGGGCAAGTGCGTGCACGCATGTGAAAGAAAGGCCCCTGGCTAGCTTGACCAGAGTGCACATGTTAGGGTTTCCTGCAGCCAGACGCGCCGTGGGTCACTTTGCATCTCACAGACACACACACACACACCATCAACACGCTGCTTCCTTTATGGAAATGCGATTTGTCAGCTCCTCGCCGACTGATGTTGCAGCGTGATTGGTTAATCTGCAGTGAAGTGGGTGTCAGTCAGAGCGGACTGCGGCCCCATTGGTGGCCGCGATGCAATGATTGTGGTTCCCATAAACATGGAGAAGTGGCTGGGGGGGTGGGTAGAGGTCAAATATAGGAAAAAAGACAGAATCTATATCTGAGAGCAGATGAGTGATTCCTAGATGTGTCTTTGCATGTGTGTGTGTGTGTGTGGGTGTTTGTGTGCTAAGCCAGAGGTGACACACTTGTTTTTCTTGTCTGAAACAAACGTCTAAAAAAGACGGAAAGGTCAACAAACAGTCTGCTGAGACATTAAACCTGGACTCTTTCATGCAGATTGATGCGGGCGGTTGCACTGCAGCACCAACATGCACTAATGCACGGATCCCTGTACAAATAAATATGAACTTTCACACAAACAACACTGACAGTTAGTGCTAATGCTATCACTGACAGGTTGTGGATGTCGATGTAATTTACTCTCCACTGAAGTGAATTTTGAGGTATTTGTACATTTCTTGAGTATTTCCATTTGATGCTACATGATACTTTTATTAAAAGGCTTCTATAAGTCACTATCTACATTCTTAAATGCTTACATACACGAATGCTGTTTTAGTTCTGCAGTTCTTTTACTAGTGTTAGTACTTTGGCCCAAGTAAATAATCCTAATACTTTATCCACCTCTGTGTACAAGTCAATTTTATGACTTTTATTCCAATTAATTATAAACACAAAGATAAAGAGACACGTAAACGGTTAACTGTCTCATGGGATGTCGATGCCTTGTCTGCTCAGTGATTCTGATAAGCATATCAGGTCATGTCTCTTCACAGAAAACACTTTCTTTTTCCAACAGGAGCTTAAATGCTGCCTGCATGTGAACATTCTACACATAGTTAGCCTCCCCATCTCATAATCATTATCCCTCTCACTCCGGCAATCTCCCTTTAATTCTGTCTTCATCTCAATTCCTCCGCCTCTAATTTTCTCCATCTTCCTATCTGCACCCTCTCCTCATTTCCTCTCTGTCTCTATCTCTCTGGTGACAATGTCCTGCAGTTATGAGGCAAGGTCAGAGGAGTGAAATCCATTTAAATACTGATGCAACTCTCTGGAGGCCCATCCTCAGCCTCTCTGCAGCTCCCCTCCCTGTACACCTCACCCTAATTGATGCATGAATAGATGAATAGTTGTCCTGCATCCCTCAATGCATTCAAACTCTACTGGCACCAGGATTTGATACTGTTGCAAACAAGTTTATAGAGAGAAAAGCAACCTGTTCTTTATTGTTGCGGGCCGTGGTGGTGGTTGAAGGTGTGGTAGCTGAGGCCTGGGAAGTCCCTGGATGTTTGTGGATCCCTGGTGCATTTGCATTAGAGATTTTTCCTCCCAGGTTTATGGCGCACCCAGGGACCTGCCATTTCCATGTTTTAATCCCCTCTCATGCTAAGTCAGTCGCTCCATAAAAACGCCACATGTTGCACGGCAATGAAACAGCTACCTCATGTGTACGTCTAAACCAGTTCAAGGTGTTTGGGTGTAGAGGTTAAAACACTTTTCTTTTTTTTCTTTTTTCACCAATGTAAGAATCCCAAAGATGGATTATCGTTCTCTTCTCTCAATGCTGACACAGCTCTTCAGTTTTGACCACACTGCAAAAACAGCCATACTACAAAGAACTAATAAACTCCTAAATTATACTCAGTCTTGAAATTTGTTTAAAAGTGTTGTCAGTGGGGCAAGAAGATTTAGCTTGACCAGAAATCTTAAAACTAGCATGAAATCTAGCCAATGAAACAACATAGTGGGCCTTCAAACTACACAAACATTCTCAAATCTAAGTGAAAGCAAAGTAAAAGCAATGAAAGTAACTAATGTAAGATGTGTATATATGTCTCACATAGATGTGTGTTTGTGTCGTTCGTGTGTGTTGTGTTTGGGTGTTGGGTGCATCTCTTTCATTGTATAATTTATCAACCATTCCTAAAATGAATGTACTATAACAAGTTACCTATTTACTCTGTCTAATATTCATATTTCATACGCACAACTGATGCAGTAGGAAGACCCGAAAACAGATTAATAACAAATATCAACAGAAGTTCCTGGTTGAAACATTTCAGGGATTCAACTGAGAGAGGAAAATAAGAACGCTAAAACAGACCCGACAATAAGACTCAATATTGCACAGTGATAAAATGTGTTGATGGGTTGTAAACAAGTGAGGTGTTTTTTCCTACCAAAATATATTGGTAGGAATCAGACAAACGTTTGTGAACCACCGCCTGCGAATGCTGACTTCCAGAAGTGACTACAGGACATGACTTTGACCCACATCCTACTTCGATGTACCATCCTGATGATAATCGGAATGTTTTTTTTTCCAAGAGCGTACCACTGATCATTGCATTCTGCTATAATCCGCAACGCTAAACTCCTACCAGCTTGTGATTCTGTGCCAGCATAGCCTCACATTCACCATTAGTCGAGCGGAGGACTTGCGGCCCTCTCCACTGCCCTTACATGCATGCCTGCGTTTGATAGCCTCCCTCACATTGTTAGAATGAGCGCTCATCTATTAGTCAAACATGGATACCTAATTAAGTGGAACACATTTTTTCACTGCTCTTCATTAAACTCTCCTTCACTCCCTGTCGGCTGCAAATAATTCTGATTATTTGGTGCCGCATCGATTTACCGTTTTAATAACATGCTGATGGCCTCTGTTCAGCAGCTGAGTCACTGCTCCATCATTCTCTGCCTACCACATCCCAAATACCAGCCGCTCTGCTGCCGCTCTACCGATGAAACCCTCTAATGTGTGTTCTGGCTTCAACAGGGTCTCTCTTAAGGGAAGGGGGATTGTTGTAGGAACAGATTTGATTTAGAAGAACGGGAAGACAGGGAGAGGGAAAGATTAGGGAAGATTAGTTACAATATTAGATCGGAGAACTTTTCTTAATATAATGAAAAATGATATGATATGGCTTATTTGTCGAGGAATATTTAAAAAACAAACACATGCAGCCCTGTGTGAAGGTCAATTCCCCCTGTCTGTTTATTGATTGGTCGGTTTGTCAGCAGGGTTATACGTTAACTATTGACTGGATTTCCTTTAAATTCCAAAAACACCCCAACAAATGTGGGTGAAGAACCAGATAAAGGGCAAATCCAGGATTTTTTTTACACTTTCTTTTACATTGTGAGCAGAATTTCTACAATTTCAGGTATATACACCGTACTTCAACTGCTACTACTACTACTACTAATAGTAATAATAATATAAAATAATAATGTATTCTCTTTTTTTTTATGAATTTGTTTAGATTATTATGTACAGTACAACAAGTGGGGCAGTGGGCAGCTTCTCTTGGGTTCTGTAGGAAAACATTCCAGATTAAGATCTGTGCTTAAGGATCTTACAACATGTGGAATGTCTGTCGATCGAATCGTGACCTTGCATTTGGGTGAAGACCGCTCTACCTCCTGAGCTACAGACGACTGAAAATGTGTTTTAATAGGCGATAGCCTGACTGCGTATTATGTTTACGCGGCTCTGGGTTTGATATTAGATAGTGGACTGTGGGGTTTGATGGAAGCATGCATTCAAACCCCAGCAATTCCAGTTTGTGCATTAATATATTCAATATATTTTACAAAAATCAAAGCTCTATCATTTAATACATGATGTGGAATCATTTTTTTCGTGAGATTTCTCGGCCTCCCGTATTAACATTTGCCCCCCCGTGTGCAAATCCCAGTTTCCTTCCGTTGTCTCTGGCCAGTATGACCTGTAAAGGTCATTCAATTTGTTTTGATGCAACTATGTCTCCTTGTTTCTTTCCTGTAACCACAAATCTATATTATCAACGGTAGGTGGGTTTACATGGGACACTTTTCTCCTATCCGAATTAAAATTTTCCGAAGTGCAATGTCGGTCGTCTGTTTACATGACCTTTGATCTTTTCTGACCCGGTGTTTACATGCATCGACTCATCTAATCGGAAACAGCTTTTCTGACATCGCAGACGAACCACACTCCCGTTCATAAGGTGGCGATAATACTACGATGAGTTGGGTGCTGACCGCCAACGAGCGCCCAGGAGAAGAATACGACAAAGCGCGGAAGTGACTTTTCGCACATCTAACCGTCCAACTATGTTAAACCTTTTTAAAGTAGTGATGAATAAATGACTCTCCCCTGTAGACCGGTACTGTTTTGAAGCTGCGTTCAGTTCCCATCATCCTGTGTGTACAATTGCCAGGTTTAGGTTTAATTTTGAATAGTGGTACCTTAAAGTCGCAGAGAGGAGCTGGTTGTTTACAATAGGACAGATGAAAGATTATACCATCACAATTCCAAACAAATGCATTATCAGCATTCTTCAAAATTGAAACACGTACAAAGATTTGGTATCTTCAGTCTTTATCTCTCTACACCTTAGATAATCACAATCCCCTAATCACCACAACACTCGTGCAACTGGGCCACTGAGCAAACAATCACGTTATCTGTCAATCTTTTAAGTCTGTTTCCACACCGTATCTCTCCATTTTCTGTTTCTGCCAGCAGCCAACCATTCCTCATCTATGTGCTTTAAGTGTATTTGTAAACAATGATGCTGACCCAAATAAGAAAGTGACAAAAAAATAACTTAATCCTCACAATAAAGGGATAAGTCCAACACCTTAAATGGCCTTAGACTGCAGGGGTTTAAGCCATCAGGGCAATGTGGAGGGATTCTCCTCGGCTCTGGGGCCTCCTCACCATAAGTCTCCTATTTAAGATGTAATACCCCACTGTAAACCCCCACCCCCCCACCCGGCTCCCTCCATCTCTCATTACCCACGCCATCCTGAGGGTTTAATACTTGCTATTTGTTCTATTTTTAAGAGCACTTCTGCTACCATGTGCAAAGTTGAGGGACAAATCTTGGCGAATCTAGTCCAGCTAGGAGAATGATGCAGCTCTGCTGGATGACAGATATTTGCTGGTTAAATGTGATTTATAGGCACATTCACTCTGTAGAAAGGTTTAAGGAGGATGATAAGTCATTTTTGCAGCATGCTTTCATGACATAGGGATGGAAAACAAATGCAATCAAAAGATAATAAGGGAACAGCTTCCGGCCCAGATTTCCCAAAAAACATATCAACTACAATTAAAATATGGTTTCATGTGCAATTATGTTGAAATGGTAAGTTTCATCTCTGGACTGCCGTGCCACATGCCATCAGTCGTTCAAGAGACGAGCTGTGAGATCGGAAAGAAACATCCTTCATTCCTGCAGGATGAAGAGCACATACCTCCATCCCCTCTGCTTCTATATTGTACTTTTGTAATTGGAGGTGCCATGACGGCATCAATTCAGTGGTGATAACAGATTTCACATCACGTTACCAGTTTTCCCTGGGAAAAGGCCGGCTCCAGAGGAGGTCTAAAAATATGCCTCTTTCATGCATCATCAATATCTTCATTACATGAAAGACGGGCGTCAGGTTTTGTTTGCTGTTTTCCTTTAATGCCTCCTGACAGCCTAGCATCTTGCCTGTGACACCCCGCTTTTTTGTCTACGCTGTAATTTCTCTTTTGCAGACGTGCGGAAAGCAGTTTTCTGCCACACGCAGGAAAGCATGTTCTTTATAAAGCTTGGAACAGAATTACAAAATATTAACAGAGAAGAAGGGACTTTATCATCTTTCTGTATGCCTTACGCCTACGTAGGCCTACACACACACACACACACACAAACACACACACACACACAAATGTACATGTACATGTACTACATGAGGGTACATTACATTAAAAGCCCTAGAGCCTACTGTGAACGTGTCAAGTCAGTTTTATTGATAAAGCACCAAGTCACGGCCTGTAATAAAGAAAAAGTAAGGACAGCTTAAAATTTCAAGACAACTTTCTGCTTTAGGTTTTTCCGATTTTTGAGGACAACTTGAACTCCTACGTTTTGAAGAAACCTCGTCATATTGGGCCAGCTCATCGTGTTTTCTACGGATAATTAAACTTTTACATTCTATTAACTTTTTGAGTTTCATGTACGAAGCATTCAAAACCATATAAGTTCTGCGGGTGAATTATTTGTTTTCCAGATTTATCCTTCATATTTTATAGAACCTTAAATGGTTGATCGTTGCATACTGAAATGTTGGAGCTGACATCATGACCCTTTAGTGTAAAATATGATACAAACCAGATAAATCCCCTTAAATCAATTCATTTTCACCAAGTTGGACAAAATCAGACCAACAATTAGGAGGCTATGACTGAAAAACAGTGTTATTGGTAAAAAAACTCCCCCTAGTGAGTAAAATATAAACAATTAGAGAAACATATAACAAATGTACAAGATAGAGCTCCATCAGTCCATTCATAGACCCAAAATTTGGACTTAATCAGACCAACAGTTGAGAAATTAATGTTCAAAAACTCTCTGAGCTAAAGCTCCCCCTAGTGTTGGAAATATGCAATGGACTTTTCCCCAAAACAAACCTGTTCTTCCTCGCACTAAAGTATATTTGCGTATACAACCGGACAATGATCCATTACATCGTTTTGGAGTTATTTCAGGAGAACAGTGTTTTTTGTGAGAAAGTTCTCTCTGCTGGACTACTAGAGGAAGACATACATTTACAAAGATAGCTATCTTTGAGTCGATTCATAGGCACCTCATTTGGACTAAATCGGACCAACGGTTGCGTCATTAAGGCCGAAAACATTTCGAGATAAAGCTCTTCTTAGTGTTGGAAATAAACTACGGACCTTTCCCAAAATAAATCCAGTCCTTCCCAACACTTAGGTCTAGGTGTAAAATTCATAATCCATGAAATAGTTTTTGAGTTATTACGCTCACACGGATCTGGGCCAGTGGTGGCGGATTCTATAAAATCCTGACTTTCCGCGGCTAAAACAACCTGGTAATGAATATAATGTTGCACATGATAATACTTTTAGCTAATATTGCATTTTGCACATAATATCGGCATTATTATCGTAGTGGCATTAGTGTCCGATGTTTCAGCTGTCTATCCTGCAGAAGGGGGAGGAGTTATGCAGTCTAATTGCCACTGGTAGAGCAGATTTCCTGTGGTGTTCTGTGGTGGTCTTCGGTGGTCTTGGTCCCCTACTGAAGGTTCTCTGGTATAACTCCAGTGTGACATGCAGGGCTGGAGAGGCAGTGTCCATAATCCTCCTGGACCTAGATGACTCCATTGTGAGTACTAACTTCACAGAAACATCAAACACCATCTCTTTTTGTTTCAAACGCAACCATGTGGATCACATTTCAGGAGCAATATCAGCGGAAACATTTTTTTTCTTTGCTTGATTTGGTTCTAAGTCTAGACTGATTATTTGGGGTGGGGCCCAAGCAATACAATTGATCCTTTATTTTTCCACTTGAGGCGTGTACACATTTCCCTAGATACACACTACAAAGTGAATTCCGAGTGTGCTGGGGTGAGGCACAGGGATGTCCAGAGGCTGAGGCCTGAAGTCACTCGCTGTGATGCTCTCCACATCTCTGCCGTAAACTCCCGCTTCAGCCCTCGTCTAATTATTATCAGCTAGACGTTAGTGGTCATCAGTGTTTGCTGGTGATGATGACATGTTGGAACCCCTATAAATTGATTATAAATTGACTATAAAGTAATGGTGCTGTATGTGGTGTGTATGACTTTTTGATAACATATTTTTCGGTTTCTTTACCTCTCCTCTCCTCTCTGCTCTACGATTCCATCTGTGCCCTGGATATGAAAGAGAATAGTTGAGCAGGCCTGACAAAGGGCGGCACAGAGGAGGCAGAGGTGCAGAGGGAAGCTGAGCACCGCTGGAAGGGATTCTATCTGTTCACGTGTCTGTGTGTGTCTGTGTGTGTCTATGTGTGTGTCTATATGTGTGTCTGTGTGTGTCTGTGTGTGTTACTGTGTGTGTCTGTGTGTGTCTATGTGTGTGTCTATATGTGTGTCTGTGTGTGAGAGAATGTCTGTGTGTGTCTGTGTGTGTGTCTGTGTGTGTCTGTGTGTGTCTATGTGTGTGTCTATATGTGTGTCTGTGTGTGAGAGAATGTCTGTGTGTGTCTGTGTGTGTCTGTTTGTGAGAGAATGTCTGTGTGTGTGTGTGTCTGTGTGTGTGTCTGTGTGTGTCTATGTGTGTCTGTGTGTGTGTCTGAGTGTGTCTGAGTGTGTCTGTGTGTGTCTGAGTGTGTCTGTGTGTGTCTGTGTGTTTCTGTGTGTGTCTGTGTGTGTCTGAGTGTGTCTGTGTGTGTCTGTGTGTGAGAGAATGTCTGTGTGTGTCTGTGTGTGAGAGAATGTCTGTGTGTGAGAGAATGTGTGTGTGTGTCTGTGTGTGTCTGTGTGTGTCTATGTGTGTCTGTGTGTCTATGTGTGTCTGTGTCTGTCTGTGTGTGAGAGAATGTCTGTGTGTGTCTGTGTTTCTGTGTGTGTTTGTGTGTGAGAGAATGTCTGTGTGTGTCTGAGTGTGTCTGTGTGTGTGTCTATGTGTGTCTGAGTGTGTCTGTGTGTGTGTCTGTGTGTGTTTCTGTGTGTGTCTGTGTGTGTCTGTGTGTGAGAGAATGTCTGTGTGTGTCTATGTGTGTCTGAGTGTGTCTGTGTGTGTGTCTATGTGTGCCTGAGTGTGTCTGTGTGTGTTTCTGTGTGTGTCTATGTGTGTCTGTGTGAGAGAATGTCTGTGTGTGTCTGTGTGTCTGAGTGTGTCTGTGTGTGTGTCTATGTGTGTCTGAGTGTGTCTGTGTGTGTGTCTATGTGTGTCTGAGTGTGTCTGTGTGTGTGTCTATGTGTGTCTGAGTGTGTCTGTGTGTGTTTCTGTGTGTGTCTGTGTGTGTCTGTGTGTGAGAGAATGTCTGTGTGTGTCTGTGTGTGTCTGTGTGTGTCTGTGTGTGTCTATGTGTGTCTGAGTGTGTCTGTGTGTGTCTGTGTGTGAGAGAATGTCTGTGTGTGTCTGTGTGTGTTTTTGTGTGTGTCTGTGTGTGTCTGTGTGTGAGAGAATGTCTGTGTGTGTCTGTGTTTCTGTGTCTGTCTGTGTGTGAGAGAATGTCTGTGTGTGTCTGTGTGTGTCTGTGTGTGTCTATGTGTGTCTGAGTGTGTCTGTGTGTGTCTGTGTGTGAGAGAATGTCTGTGTGTGTCTGAGTGTGTCTGTGTGTGTCTATGTGTGTCTGAGTGTGTCTGTGTGTGTCTGAGTGTGTCTGTGTGTGTCTGTGTGTGAGAGAATGTCTGTGCACATGTGAATGTGAGACCATTTGAGTTCAACATTAGGAAAATCCTTCAAATAAGCATTTACATATGTCATGTGATGCAAACAAATAGCAATGGAAGGATATGATATTAAAAAATAATGTGCGTGATAATAATATTGTAAGGTAATGTTGCACATGATAATGAGTCTAACAGTGTACATGAAAAGAGTAATACAAAGTTACATAGCATACAATAATGCACATATATTGCACATGATAATAGTGTAAAGTAATATTGCACATGATAATGATGTGAAGGGATATTGCACGTAATAATGAACATATATTCCACATGATACTGAACATATTGTATATGCTAATAATGCTGTAGAATAATATTCTACATTATAATGGGTCTGACAGTGTAGATGAAAGGAGTAATGTAAAGTAATATTGCACCTAATAATGACCATAATATTGCACATGATATTGACATGAAGTAATATTGAACATTATAATGACCTTAATGTACATGATAATAATACTGTAAAGTGATATTGCACATGACAATGACGATAAGGTATGTGATAATAAGGCTGTAAAGGAATAGTACACGTTATATTAATACTGTTAAGTAACATTGCACATTGATAATGAAGATTATATTGTGATAATAATATTGCGAAGGAATGTTTGACATGATAATGAACAACATGTCAGCTTCCCTCTGCCCGATATTTATAAAATTATAATCCACTTCATTTAAATACTACATGTGATCAACAAATCAAGAGAAAAAACCACAAAAACATCATCCGTGTTTGTTGTTTGAGTCTCCTCTCCTCTCTAATGACAGATCAGCACTGACTGGATCTGCCTCCAGCTCCTCACGCCTGTCCGACCGGGCCCGCCTGGCCCTCCGCATGCTTCCGTCCGAGCTGGGCCTGCCGTTGCCGCGGCAACAACAGGCGCGTAGTAGCTGGCGTGGCTCCGTTCGGCAGCTCGGCCTCATTATGCCGCTGCTGGCTTTGATGTGGTTTGTGAGGCTCTACCTGCATTACTGCAGCCAGTGGCTCTACCTCCAGGCCATAGCAGTTCCTGTCAACAAGTGAGTTTGCTTCCTTTGATATCTGAACACACACACACACACACACATTCACATGTACAGGCAGGGGGAGTGTGTAGATACACCCTGCGCACACACAGCAGAGCTACGTAGACTCTTTTTTTTGTGTGCACATTGTAAATCCCTCTACCTGGAGGGGCTGATGCATACATAGATTATTGCTGAGCACATAGGCCAATAGCAAATACACACACGTGCACTAAGAATAAAAATGTATGCAAAGACACACACTGAACGAGTGATGGATGAAGTATTCAGATACTTGACTTGAGCAGAAGTACTAATACCACACTGTTAAAATACTCCAACCAAAGTAAAAGACATGCAATCACCATATTATAAAGTATCAAAAGTACTTATTCTATAGTAGAATGATCTGGTTTTACAATGATATAGGATTACTATTAGCATGCTATATTACTGTTTCACTTTCAGTGATGTATTAACGTGTAAAGGAGAATTTTCTCAACCCATAAAGAAACACTTGATCTTCGACTTTTCCAAAAAAAAAAATCCATCAAAATCAACAAATTTGCAGTTACATAGTTTTCACTGGTGAAAAAAAGGATTCTCTGAAAGAAACCAGGAACCACAACTGTCGGACAAATGCAGTGGTGCATAAATAATACAATACATAATGGTAGGAAAAAGTATAAAGTAGCATTATACTGGATTAATAAAGTCAAGTACAAATACTATACTCAAGTACAGTACCTGAGTAAATGTACTTAATTACTGCAGTGAATGTACTGTTGTGTGTATAATGAGAGGTTAAAGAGCAGAGGCTGTGCGGCGTGTATGTGTGTGTGTGTGTGCGCGTGTGTGTGTGTGTGTGTGTGAGTGTGTGTGTGTGTGGATACGCCCAAATCATCTGTTTAGAATCCCCCCATTAACATTTTAACAAGACTCTCAATATTAACAAACTATTGCTGGGGGAGTTTTCTGATTTCACCACACAGCCTTAAGCCCCAAAAGACTACATTATTTGGAAGGAATTTATTGTTATTATTTGGTACACAGCATCGATAATAAACAGCAATAAGATGCCACAGAACTGTTAAATCCCATTTCAATGGCATATGGTGCTGATTTCATTCATCACAATAAAACACGCTGACTCCAAACACGCATACGAGCAGCTTTTTATTACAATAACACCCGTGTGCACACCTCATGTGTTAAATCATGGAAAGTGATAGGAGCAAGGCTTGAAGTAGGAAAACAATGCAGCTGAATGAAAAAAGGATGGACTGAGGGGGTGGAAAAAACAAAAATGTGAAAACAGAGGGGGTCAATGTCAGATGACAACTTCCACATGTCCAAATCTGCTGCTCCCCCTCCGAGCATTTCTCTGTCCATGTTATGGCAGGAGCCATTGGTGGAGAGAGAGAGAGAGATAGAGGGAGAGAGAGAGAGAGAGACTTTGAGGACAGGCGTCCCTCCCTTCCTGGTTTTGTCTCCCTCTCTTCCTCCCTCCTCTGAGAGTTAGTCTGCCTCCTCCTTACCTCAGACGGCACAGTGAGGCCAGCAGCAGCAGACTCCTACCGGCCTCCTTTACTGCCTTTGTTTGTTTTCTTTCTATTTATATGGTTGTATTTTCTCCATTTAGCACTGATTAGTTATATCGCCCTGTTGGTGAGCCACTGTAAATCCTTTAGCTGTGATGCAAATATGTAAAGATTAAGATTTTTGCAGATTAGACAAACTTTTTTCTCCGTTAATATTTGTTTGAAATATGATTATTATTCAATTAACTCAATTTTACCTTTCTAATGTTGAACATGTTTTGTTGCTTAGGATTGTTTTATATACTGTATATATATATTATATATATATTATTCAGTTCATAATGTCATGATGTTTATACGTTATATCAAAGTAAAGAAATAATTATCCGGTCATAGAGGGGTTGTTGTGCTGAAAAAAAACCGATACCAAACACTTTCATGCTTTTCACTCTTGTGGTTTATAAAAGTATTCAAACAAGTCCTTAATACTCCAACACTCAAAAATGCAAATGTAAATGAAAGTACATTTTAAATTCCTCATTATGTATAATTCCGCCGCGCTGCTAGATTGTCAGCTGATACATTAATGTGTGGGCGGCGTTGTTTGTAGCTGGGCCAGGTAACCTCTTTAGTTTTCTTCTTTTTGTCTTCTTATATTCTGTTATGTGTATTTTATTTTAAAGTGTAATCTACATCTCTCTGTCACTGTCACATAAGTAGGGTGAGGGAAAAAGGTCAAGTATCTCTAAAATAATTCCACAATTTTTTGATGTGATCTGATCCAGTTCTGAACATTTAAATGATGTTTCTATTCTAAATTTAAAAAAAATAAATACGCCAATTCTGTTAAAATGTCACTACTTACATTCATTAAAATGAACAAAATTGTGGATAAAAACTGACGTCTGTCTCGAACCCTCAGAACGTCAGACCCTCAGACCCTCAGACCATGAGATCCTCAGACCCCTTAGATCCTCAGACCATCAGATCCTCAGACCCCTTAGACCCTCACACACTCAGACCCTTAGATCCTCAGACCATCAGCTCCTCAGACCATCAGACCCTTAGACCCCTTCGATCCTCAGACCCTTAGATCCTCAGATCCTGGTGCTTCACATTGATAGTTAGACACAAAACAATAAAACAAAAATGATGAAATAAAAATATTTTTCCTTCCGTTAATTGATATTCATGAACTCTGTGAAATCTATTTATCTCTGAAAACAACACTTATATTACATTTTCACCAGTGGCACAAATTAGAACCATTGAATCTAGAAAAAGGAGACAACATAAACACTTTAGAACCTTGACATCAGCATTTCTGAAACGTGATGCGGTTCAGCCAAGTCATGTGACTCGGAGCGGTACGGTGACACAGCAGGAAGATCGCAGCAGCATTCACTGTAAACACAAAACAATAAAGCAGCAAACCGTAAACAGCTACAGGTTGTGAGGGACTCCCAGCGGAGTCACATGACCTCCAGACATCAGTTGTAATGACAACACGCCCTGATTTGACAGTTCATGTTTAACTTTGTTCTTTACCTTCATAAACCTACTGACACACGTCTGCGAGTCAAACGCCGCCTATTCTCGATCTTGTGCATCAACTCTAAAGTCTTTTTCACGACACAAAGCATCAGCCACAGATGAAGGGTTGAGGTCTATGACCTTCGACCTCGGGAGCTGCGGCTGGAATAACGTTGTGTCTCTGTCTTACCTTCTGCTACTAGTGCTAGCAGTAGCCCTGCTAGCATCCTAGCAGGTCCAACAAGAGAAGTTTGATGACGCCTGTGATCTACAATAAAAGTTATTTATAATTCTAACTTTTGATAAACGCGCTGTAGATAACACTGTAAAGTAAACGCACTATAAATAAAGTGAATAACTCACCATTCAGAAATGACCTGCTGCATCCTTGGGTCCAAACTCCAAACCCTTGAGCGGAAAAGAACGTTGTTTCAGACGTATTATGTTATAGCTTACTCGTTTCGACCGGCAGCCATGTTTTTCGCAGGTGTCACACTAAAGAGACCCAATGGAAACATGATGTCATGGATCTGTCTCACCCATGACATCGTGGTCGGTCCTATTTTGAGAGTTGGGTAAAAACTACTTCCTATTTCTTTGAGTGAATCTTCTTACCCCTTCTGTACCAGATGAAGTTTGGACATGTCTATTTGAAATCATGTGGAACGATGCTGTCAACGACGCCATGGATTCAGATACCGTTTCATCAGGATTCAGTAGAAATGAAGTACCCCCCTGTCATTCTTGGAATGAGATTTAATAGTGCAGTTTATGGGGGAAATAGAAGGAACAGCTTTCTGCGTTGGTCCTTCAGTGAGGTAATCCCGCCACACTTTAGAGGACTGAATCCGTGTTAGAGAGATTTGCCTCCCATAAAAACACCAACGGACCTCCACTGTCAGATTAATGGACAGAATCTAAGAGATGCCAGACTCATGGAGCAAATCAGATGGAAATTAATGAGCAAAAACTGGACTCTTCCTCTGCTAGCACTGCCTCTACCTCCTCCTGACTTATGGGAAGATTAAGAACTTCATGAGGCTTGCTGTAAATGGGGGAGTCAAACCTACGAGGGAAGAGCTCAGTCGAGTTTGCATCTAATCCTTATCGACACGGACGTTAAAGATTGTGCGTGTAGTGTCTTTTTGGAGTTTCCTTTCTGACGTTTAACTTCATATATATTCTTTAAACACGTGGGCATTAAAGCCGCAGCCGAATATTGTCTTAATTATCATCACGCTAATGAAATATGATGGATTCATCCCCAAACAATATAACACGGTGTTGGTGAATCGCTGGGACCAGCTGCCCTTGAGCTGCAAAGCATCACAAGCACAAATTTACTACACGCATATTGACACATGCACACACTTCACACTCTGCTTCCTCTCCTGCCAGATTCCAGTTCCACGCACACACGGTGGACCTAGTCTACCAGAGCTCTCTGCTCCACACCCGGGAGGAGCTGGCGATGGTGGTGGTGGGTCCCCTGACCTTGAACGCAGTAACGTTCCTCCTTGTTCTGATCAGATGGGGCTGTCAACAAATATTTGGCTCACTCCCTTCCTTCACGTCAAAGTTTATCATGGCACAGGGAGCGTGGACAGTCGTCGACCCCCTGGCTGTCTTTGCAGTGGACGCCGTCCTCGGGGTAAGTCGCTTAAAAATAACTTGGACACTTGTGCACTTTAAATAGGAGTTCACTTTATCTTGGCAAAGTGACTTTAGATCACAAAAAAAAGGGGGTGGTGGGGAGAGGGTGAGGAGGAAATCATGCAAGGTTGGATGGGTGCCTTTTTCTCGCAGAAGTCAGGGCTACAGAAATGATGTGGGAGGCTCTCCCTCCTGTGTGGAAAAAGAAATGTTTTCATCAAATCCTGCTCAGGTGGCTTTGTTGAGGTTAGGTCTCTTAAAATGTGTGAGGCAGTCTGGGAAACACTAGCTGGGTATACAATGACATAATTCCCCATTCTGGGATCTAATAAACTGTAGGATCAGAAGACGGGCATCGAGGCTGGGATCAGGGCAGGTGTTGTTGTTATTATGATGCTATCGATCAACAACTGCTTGATCATAATTCAGGTTATTCCTACCGGAAGTCGTTAGAAGAAGAACGTGAGCACCAGACAGCCTGATCAGTGCCTCAGTGGTATCAGTCTGGATAATGTTAGCAAGCATCACGTTTGCTAGCATTAAGTTAGCTAGAAAGGCAGTGTTGTACGTAAACTTAGCAGAAATTCTGCGTTAGCATCAGCATAATCTGAAGAAACGTTAAAAGAAGAAACCCATCATAACATTGTTCATTCCGAAAAGCCAGACCATGAGACCATCAGAGACCTTCACCAGTGGTCTTCCTCATAAACCTTCAACAGCGGTTTTCCTTGGTCAGAGGCTTTCACCGATGATTTTCCTCCAATTACTTCACAAAAGATGGAGTTGGTGATTCTGATCCGCTTTTGTCGTTGGTCAGTCTTTAAATCGGCGTTTTCAGAGTTTTCCAGTGTTTTCTTCTTTTCTTTTTTTTTATTTGTTCACCCCTTCGGTCGATCACAGCTCCTGGCAGTTTTTCTTGGACGTCTTTGTGGAGATTTCTCACTCTTCCAACATTATGTTTAAATCCTTGAGCGTTTGTAGTAAAAACAAACTCTCTGCTGTGGTCCGGTTCTGCGTGGAATCAACCAGTGAATAATTCGTGCCACCGCTGACATGGTAGAGTTGTACAGATCCGTCTTCTGATCGGTTTATGAGAAGGTTTATCCAACCCATCTGCAACCCGGTGACATGTTAATCACTTTGGGTTTTTTCACTCTGAATAGGGTGTTTCTACGGATCGTTTTTATTCTTAAACGGATTCTTGTCAGAGCCTAGGGGTCCATGTAAACTCAACTAGTGTGTGTTGATCCATCATGTGTTCTTAATCAATATCTGCTCGGGGCGAGAGCTTCCCCTTATTAAAAATGTTTTATCTAACATTTGAACACTGCACAGAAGGAAATTAAAGACACTTTAGAAAAAATCTTATTTCTGGTGGATGATGTTGTTTTGCATCAGAAAAGAAATCTCATAGAAGAAAATGTATGACTCTCTTTATAAGATGTATGACTCTCTTTATAAGATGTATGACTCTCTTTATAAGATGTATGACTCTCTTTATAAGATGTATGACTCTCTTTATAAGATATCCCAGCTAATATTTTGCTAGAATTAACTTGTATCAACAGACACCCAAATTAAATTATAGATAAAAAAACGATACTTAAATTACTGATATTAGTGAGTCTTGAAGTTTTCATCGCTTATAATGAGAACAACTAGATTCATTTTTGGTATTTTAATCTAGTTTTATGACCAATTACAATTTTTCATTGGCTTGTTTTACGGATTCTTGCCAAGCAAAATTGGACAGACAATTTGATTATATGTAATAGTAGTTGGCGTCTTTCCAGTTGGACTATTTTTGAAGTTAAAATTTGTCCTTTATCTCCTTTCATTTCAATTCCTGTCTCCTCAGCGTCTCGCCTACAGCCCAGAAAGACCCGTCGGGGATGCAGCCAAGCTTTACTGGCACTTTTACCAAGCAG
This sequence comes from Lophius piscatorius, assembly GCA_009660295.1. Lineage (NCBI taxonomy): Eukaryota > Metazoa > Chordata > Actinopteri > Lophiiformes > Lophiidae > Lophius > Lophius piscatorius. Next base: position 151,410 of record VRLP01000477.1, read on the forward strand.
ACCAATCAGGAGTGGCCGGAGTGATCATCACTATTTTCCTCTATACAGTTCTTTTCCTGCTCTCCATCACCATCCTCTCCATTTACCTGCTTAGGTGAGACAAACATGAGGTTGATGAGCTTTTCCATTTATGATCCACTCTAAAATAAATTGCTGGTTTTACAGTTATGTCAAGATTAAGATGAAATAATAAAGGACCAGTCTGCAACAAACATGCCTTTATTAAAATAATTGCAACTTAATCTGGTCCACTTCAATAAATGTACATTTTGGTGTCCAGTGACTCAACGGAACATTAATTAATCTCAATGCGGTTTATTTTATTTCACATTTTACTGTCTTGATCTCTCTGGCAGGAACTGTCCTAGAACTTTATTGATGTGCTGTTCTGACTTCTTTCATCACTGGGCCAAAACAAGCTTGTGAGCCTCATTTCCTACCTTTCCAATCGATTCTGGTTCTAGATTTGCTCATTTCCTGTTTTCCTCTACTCCACCTGTCTCCTTTCCACTCACACATGTATTCTGTTTCGCTACGACTGACCTTCATTCCTCTTCACTCCAGCGCATACCTCCGCCTCTCCAGGTTTTCTTTCCTCCACCTGCTACCTGCTGTCACTACAGAATGTCGTTCGCCAACATCAAAGTCCACGGAGACTCATGTGTGACGTCATCTGTCAGCCTGTCCATCACCATAGCAAAAAAGAAGGGGCACAGATCTGATCCTTGGTGCAGTCCCAACTCCACCTTGAACAAATCCGTCACTCCTACTGCTAACCTCACTTCTATCATACTGCTCACATACCTTTCCTGTACCACTCTAATATACTTCTCTGTCAATCTCCCTCAGCACCTGCTGTAAATCCACAAAAACACGATGTAACTCCTTCTGACCTTCTCTGTGCTTCTCCATCAGCACTGTCAAAGCATAGATCACATGCTCCTTCACAGCTTACTATGATCCCCCCGTCTGTCCATTCCTGGTGGATCCAAATGAAGGAATTTTCCATTTGATAGAGCCTGTATAGTTATTCGCTAGCTATTCACTATTCTGAACAGTACCAGTTCAGAAATAACTCTAAACGCAAAGACTCGTCCATGTTCCACCCCAGCTACCATTCCAAACACAGAACAGCTCTAAAGAAAAACTGAGAATGAGAACAAATGTTGATATAATCCATACTGATTTAAATATGCATGGAATTACTTATGCAGTTATGCATCACCCTCACACAGCATCACAAAAATACATATTGCGTTTGAGGACACAAGAGAAGAAAAAAAAACCTTCACCATTTGCACAGTTGCCTTTTCGTTGCACTTAACAGAGTCTGCGATTGTTTGGAGAATTAAGGCATTAAAAGTTAGATGTATTTTGATACAGCGTGAACATGTAACCCCCTTATTTTATTTAATTAGGCAGAGTGTTTTGCATGGTTGGTATCACTGCAGGTTTCGCGTATACTGAAATGGACATGGTTTGGAACTCAGAGTCTCTATGAATTCACTGTGTGTTCCACTCATGTCTTGCAGATCGAGGTCACTCCTGCTGAATCATTCATTTAGGAGTTTCTTTTATGATGAAGCCCCATATACTGTGCTAAACAAAACCTCCATGCCTCCTATAAAGATTGTAGAAGCATCATTATTGCGGAGATAAACAGGAAAAAGAAAAACATTGCCAGTATTTTTGTCAGTTTTAGAAAAATCACGGGTGATTGACTCTGCATCAAAACTCACGGGTGAACCTAAAAATATACCGCAGCACCATTTGGAGTTTACAATAATACTATTGCGGTTTTTCTTTTCTTTTCTTTGCAGAACAGCAGTAAAAGAGTAGAAAGGCGGGTGATAAATGACTCCATAATGTACCTCAGCGTTCATCCAAGGTGTGTTCTCCAACCCTCATATCAGACCAAATTCCATTAACGGCTCAAAATGTAAGAAAAACCCTTATTGAATTAATCAGTTTGAGATTGGCTGCCGACGAGAGGGTGCCATCTAATTTCAGTAAGCGGGACGCTTATCGGGCTCCAACTAAATGGACAATATTAAAGCAGCAGCCGGGAATAATGACTTATGCCACTCAACTGCCGCACGGGTTGCACTGAATGTAGGCCATGAGGCTGAAGCAAGCCTGATCATTTTATGGGTTACAGTTTTCTATTGGATGCAAGGAAGGGTCTCTGACACAGAGCGTGACCTATTTCTAAAAAAAATGCCTCGGGCTATATGTATAGATAGAATGGACTGTTATCCTTTTTTAATTACATTTTAGCCTGCCTTTATTCACTAAGCTGCAAAAATACACATCAGTGATGTGTATTCTTTTCTTTTTAACCTCAAAAACAGTTGATGTTATTATGTTATTTCAAATGGAGGTGCTGGTACTTACGTTATGCCTTTTAACAATTAGCAGCTAAGTTTGACTATCCAGAATTAACATCACAGATATACCCTATTTTATTTGGACTAGTGGCAATCTAAATTGTGACTAGTACACTTTTTTAATCAAGATAACTTTAATGTCATTCCGATCAGTCAAACCTGAAATACAGATATTTGCATTGACACCGTTGTAAATGACGCCCAACTCCTAAATTAATAATTAAAACATTTAAAGATATCTGCAATTCAGTTTTGACTTGGGAACATGAAAGTTTTACAAATCTCAAATGTAATTTTCACTAGTCAGCATTCTTGTCTACAATGTTGTTCATTACATAGCGGTCTCGCAAAGCATTTTGAATGATTCAAACAATGTTAGCCTAGCAACGACAGCTGCTTTTGTGGATAAGATGTGTGAAAATGTTATGAAGTAGAAAGATGGATAAGCGGGAAAAATAGGGCTTTGTTTTCTGGAGAGTTGTGGTAGAAATTGACGGCATATTGCAACTTTTTCAAACTTTCGAAACTGCAGTCACAACAGTAGATGAAGGGTTTTCAGCACATTAAATTAAGTGATTTGATGCTCGAGCTAACGGTAAAACCAGCCGTGATAGCTATTAGGTAGCAATGGAATTGTATTTGTGTTTAGTTATCTCTCTATATCTCTCTATCTCTGGAACACATTTTAACTTGGTGGAATAAAAGATAAAGATATCTCCAGGATGAAATACACTTAATCAAAATTTATAGTAATAAGTGTCGTAAGTAATGCTGACTAGTCAAAACTTAATTCAAGATCTCTAAAAAAGGAGTATATAGATCTATCTTGAATTGGAAGTTGAACTAGTCAGAATTCGAGTGTCGATATCTGAAACTGGATTTACTACTAGTCAGAATACATTTGCGAATATCGACGATATGAATTGTAGGTATCGGAAAATTAGTTGTAGATATCGGAGAAACCTCACACATGAATGGCAATCGTAGATTTGAACGGTGAGGTTATCGATATCTGTAACTGACTTGTCAAAATTTACTACAGGTATGTTATTTTGAGAAGGCAAAAATATGTTATAGATATTAGCAATAAATATCCAGTCCAGCCAATAAATGTTAAAAATGCCTAATATACATCCAAATGATATTGATGTTCTCGACTAAAATTGCTAAATAAATCACTGACTTATTCACTGAATCACTTAACTTCTTCTAAGAGAACATTTTTTTACTGATTAGATGTAAAATCTGTTAGAATAAATGTAAAATGCTATGAGATTGGAAGTAATCCTGGATAAAAAAGTATCAGCAATGCTTGAAATTCATTTTCATTTATTTTATGTTACATAGTACCAAAGAACAATACGCTTCATGTTTTACCCGCCGCGGTCATGTTCTCATGAATATTCTGTTGAAATGTATTCCATAAGATCTCCTCATGCTGACCCTGATACTGAAGAAGCGCTGATTAGGGTCTTATCATCCAGGTCACACCTCACAAGTAAGAAACTTATACTTACATTCAGGGCACTTCTATCGCTGAGGAACTGAACGAGTTCGGAAGTAAAGAAAAATAAAAAGATGGTGGATCGCATAAATGAATGAGAAGCTCAATTCAAGTGCAGGATGAAAATGAATGCATGCTATTCCTGTGTCTGAGGTCAAGAATCTACAAACATCCCTCTCCCAGGAGCGATGAGCAATGATGCTGGGCTCAAAGCTCCGTTCCAGCTCCTTGTATAAATCCCAGTCTCCTTGATGTTGGTTTTATTTGAGAGTTGATTACCCTCTGACAGAACAGAATCTCTATGGAAGGCCAGAAGGTCTTCTGGTTTTGATGGTCAGCCAAAGCATTTGTTTACAGACATGGTTATTCTTTTTTAGAGGTTGGCAACATGCACCCTTGTGTGGCGAAAGAAAAACAACACTTTGGTGATGTGAGCTCATCTGGAGGTATGAATCGATTCGACTTCTGCTGCGCCCAACGGTTCCTTGTTACTCGGGCCGGTCTCTGCAGACACAAATCTGCAGCCAGCACGTCCGTTGCATCTGCCATGTTTGAAGCTGGGCAAAAAAACACTGCAGAGTATCCCAGGATCCGACTCCCACACATAAACAGAAGAAGAGCGGCGTAGACACAGAGCCAAACACAGACATGGCTGCAGTCAGCTTGTGTTAACAAAGCGCTTCCCACTCACAGGACAAGACGTTTGATTCCTTTTGCTCTGTCATTATGTTTGAATTGATGTATTATACTTAGAATGCTTTGCGCAATCAATAGTGGATTCATGTGTTCTTCCACACAGGTGAGATCATTGGGATTTGACCTATTCTGTGAAAAGAAAAAAAAACAACTGATATGACAGAGAAAAGGAGAATACGGTGGCGTCAAGTCACCACACAGAAAGTAAACCATGATTATTATTATTATTATACAAGACTAAAGGATATTTTAAGGAACTGTAACCTACGATGGGGACTGGTCAGCGCTGCTGCCTCACAGCAAGAAGGTACCAGGTTTTGAATCCACCTCTTTGTGTCTTTCTGCAGAGCTTGCATGTTCTCCCATCTGTGTGGGTTCTGGCCGGGAACTCTGGTTTCCTCCCAAAGTCCAAAAACATTCAATGTAGGTGAATTGGTGACGCTCACGCCCATAAGAGTGAATGTCTCCATGTGTTAGCCCCGTGATGAACCGGAAACTCCAGCGCTGCAGTACCCTGAACAGGATAAGCGGTTGATAATGAATGAATGAATGAATGAATGAATGAATGAATGAATGAATGAATGAATAATGAATGAATGTACCTGTTTTTATATATACTTTATTAAGCCTCAGGTGATTTCATTTGAATAATATAGAAATGTAGAAATGCTCTGGTGTCAGACTCGTGTCTACATGCAGGTGACCAGGGGCCCAGTGGCGGATGGTACGCGACCTGACCGGTGCTGAAAACACTTTGTTTATAGTCGTTACTCCAGTTTAAAAGTTCTGAGGTCATCTAAACTTTGTCATCAGATGAAAAATTTGCAATATGCCTTCAGTTTGTACCACAACTTTCCAGAAAACGAATCTCTTGTTTCCCGCATATCCTTTCATTGTATTTCACAGTATTGTTGCACAACTCTTCCTGCTGAATCTTCAAATCTTAAAGACCGCTTCATGAGCAACATTGTAGACATTCTGAGTATTGAAAATGACGTTTGAGATGTATAAAACTTTAATTTTGCCCAGTTAAAACTGACAGGTGGCCTGGTGCGATGGTCCAATCAATGCTGCCTCCAGCTTTCACTAAAATTTCTATAACCTAGACCCACAGCTATGTATGGTGAATGGATGAACGCTCTAAGCATCGTGTGAATCTATATCCATCTGATCTTTTGTCATTATACACTTTCCAGATTCCACAACAGTGGCCGCATGCTGGATATCTTTCAGCGGCTCACAGCTAAGGAGGGGACATACTTCCTGCCTCAAGACCTGGAGCTCTCCAATCAAGAGCTGAGTTTCATCGTTAAGAAGGCGGAACAGTGGAGAGGCTTCAATGGGGAGAGACGTAAGGTAAACATCTGACAGCGCTTCAGCCTCTCCTGCTTCTCTAGGTGATTCACTTCTCCTCAGAGCCTTGGAGATTAATTGGGCTAATGAATAACACATTATGTTATGTTCTTAACTATAGAATGAACTTAAAGGTCATTGGAGCCAGTTGGTTGGATTAATCTCCTTATAAGGCATTAACTACAATTGGTTCTATTATAAAGATGGGAGGTTTCAACCATGAAGCAACGATTGGTTGTGGGAGGAGGTGGTTGATACTGAGAGGAACATTTAATGGCAGCCTTGATGGGGCAAAGGAAGGTTGGTGGTTCAATCGCCAGACTGCCCCTGCCCCTGCATATCACTACATTTACCTCAATTACACTTCAGAGACCTTAGAACTAATGTCAGGCGTTTTAAATTTCATTTTAATCAGTCAAATCAAGTAGAAGTTTTTATTTATCCATCCATCCATCAGTTTTCTTCCACTTGTCCGGGTGGTGCTGGCAGCCGGTTAAAAAGGGATTTTAGAAATCCCTCACCCCAGCAGCACTCTCTAGCTCATCCTGGGGGATCCCGAGGCATTCCTAGGCCAGAAGATATATATAGTCCCTCCAGCGAGTCCTGGGTCTACACGGTGGTCTCCTCCCAGTTGGATGTAACTGAAAGATTTCCAAAGGGAGGCAAACCACCTCAACCTGCTCCTTTCGACTTAAAGGAGAAGCGGCTCTACATGGAGCGCTCCGGATGTGTGAGCTACTCACCTTATGTCTGAGGCTGAGTACGGGACCCTTACGTATTTCAGGTGCTCGTATCCTCAACCTCATTCTTTTGGTCACTATCCAGATCTCATGACCAGGCGAGACTTGGAACGTATATGGACCGGTGAACTGACAGCTTTGCTGTACGACTCAACTCTTTCTTCATCAAAACAGACACCTGTCCATCTCCCGGACCCCAAGATACTTAAACTCCTTGGCTTGATGCAGCAACTCATCCCCAACCAGAAGGGACCCATGAAACCATGGCCTCAGATTTGGAGGCCATGGTTTTATTTAGACGTGATATTTTAGACAGAACTTTATTTTTACAGCGCCAAATCATAAATCAAGGATCTTTCCATAAAGAACAGGTATTAGACAGTACTCTTTATTCTGCAGAGAACCAACATTTCCCCCATCAGCAAGAACACGGAGGCAGTGGAGAGAAAAATCTGCCTTTTAACAGGCAGAAACCTCGAGCAGATCCCAGCTCAGGATGTTGGACCTACCGCCTTGACCCGTTGGGTTGAGAAAGAGAGGGAGTGCGAGTGAATAAGAGAGAAGTATTTATGCAATATAATTCAATTTTAAAATAAATGGAATTTATATAGCAACAGATCACAATAAATGTTATCTTAAGGTGTTTTTCCAAAAAGAAAGCTGTCTGCTTGTCCTTTGGAAAGCAGAGCTGTTTCTTTTATGAAGGACTTCTCCATCCGCACACATCATACCGAGGTGTGTATGCTAACACTACACTGGGCCTTCTCTTAATGTGGATAGCTTGGTATCATGACTGCTGCAGAATTCTAGTTTGCATAAATGCATGTCGCCATGAAATTACTGTCGCAGGCGAGCGGCTGTCGCATGTTTGAAAGCCGAGTGGAGGTCTATGGCGATGACACAGGAAAGGGCAGCGCATTAGCGGCGAGCCTGCGCCAGATGTAAAATCTTTGCATAGTGATTGAAAATGTGACTTGTTGAGATAAGGCAAATGGAACACGGCGAAGAAACTGCTGCTCCTTTTAATTTATTCGCTTGCATTGCTTAGCGGCACACATCACTCCACTTGGTGTTCTCCGTGTTCATTAACTCCCTTGCTCTATGCTCGCACAAGTTCATACGGTTGTGGAGGAGTAAAATGGAACCGGTAGACTTCAGGAGACTCAATGTTACTGGTGGATGATGGACAGGCTGTTTAGAAACAGCATTTTACAGGCGAGGAAAAGTAGGCTACCTAAACATGTAGAGGGTTGGAATGAAAATAATTAGAAATCTACGACACCTTCATTGACAAATTAATCCACCGAAATCTACTTCATTTTAAAAAGAGGCACCTACATCTTTACCGACAAATCAAGGCTGGTATTTCCTGGAGAAATCTTAAGTAGGGATTTATTACCATTAAAATACAAGGATTCTTGCTAAATAATTAAGTCTTTTCATGTTAAACTATTTGAACAGCAGGTTCCCAAAGATTATGGAAATACAAGTTTCAATTGATTAAAGTGGAATAGGAGACTCAAAATCCCTGGTTTTTTTTCTGAACCATTCATACCCTTCCGGTCATCTGGTGCAGGTTTTGAATCATTATTATTTTTACTTGGGCAGATTTAGCTCAGTGGGTAGAGCGGTCGTCCCTCGACTGGGAGACCAGGGTTTCAGCCCAGCCCCAGACACAATAAGCCTTGGGTCCTTGAGCAAGATCCTGGAACCTCAGCTCCCCGGGCGCTTCACAGGGGCAAACGGAACCCAATCCAGCACCTATACTATTTCTCCCTCAGCCAATGAAAGCTCAATGTTAGATCATGTGATGCTAGGGTGCAGATACTGCAGGGCAAGCAAGAGACAGAGAGAAAGCAGGGGCTACCCGTGTGAGAGAAAAACACAGAATGAGTCCAGAGGAAGACCCTGCTGACTAAGGTGACAACCTCATAAATCCGACCAACTACACTGAGCTTCTGCCCAAATAAAGGCTCACGTTCCGAGCAATGGAAGTTTTTTGTAAGTAAAGCTGTGTATTTATTCTGGCTGTTAAAAATAAAGTGCCCGTTCTCTGATTCAGAGTTATTTGTTTTGTTATCAACCAAGAGCCATAGTCATGCTAAGTGAGCTAGCGTAATACACCATAGATCTCCTTCCTCCGATCCGCGGATGCAACAACTTAAAAAACATAAAATTACAAAAAATAAAAATCAGGGGGGAATTGTGATCTCAACTCTAAGCAAAAAATCTCATTTTAGGCAAAATCGCCCATTGCATCAAATGATCCTGTAAAAAAATGACCTGATGATTTAAACAGACTGGATAAGGGCACATTCATCTCATTCGAATCAGTCTTTAACTAAAACGACATGAGTAATATTTAAACTTAGGTCCGTCATAAAGGTGTTTTTTTTTTCTCTATTCCTGTTTCATGAGCCTCAATGAACAGCAAACCTCGGCTCTGAGATGTAACTATACTCGTGCTAATGGGATGGTGATGGACCTGTTTATTGGGAGAAAATTGAACTTCCCCATGTTTGGAGACTTTGAAAGAAATTACACCCCCAAAGTTTGTGATTAAGAAAATGCCTCATTTAGCTGCTGATGGCCTCTCGCTGCGGTGGCTCTGCGAAATCATCCTTGCATTACTGCGCATTTCCCTCCTCAGCAACAATCACTTCATATTTCTCCTAATTTGTCATTATTAAACTGATAAAACATGTTAACACTCCAGCATAATGAAAATTTAGGGTTATTGCATTCTATGTTTTTTTTTACATTATTCAAGCCGAGCATTTTTCATTTAAAAAAAGATTGGCCTTGTCATTATTTCATAATTATCGTAAGGACTTCGCCAAATGGAAGGGGTCACTTTCCAAACTCAGCAAAGACATATCCTTATTAGACTAATTTGCCTACATGCAAATTTTTGTCATTTTTTCCTCATTAACTATTTATCATAGTAAAAAAAAAAGAATATTCATGAAGGCAAGGCACAGGAGCTGAAACTAATATTTTGCAACTCTAATGATTTTTTGCATCCTTAATTAGATAGAATAAGGTTGATATGATTAGGTCAGGATGTAGTGTTTTTCATTAAAAATACATTTCAGAAACTGTATTCCAAATGTGCCCTTGCAATTAAATAATGAATCTGACGCGTTCCTTATTACGGACCCAATTAATATCAGAGGCAAGGGCGTGATTTTAATAACAGTGGGCCACGAGGCCTTCATTAGCTGAGAGAGAGAGAAAGGAGTGATGAGGAGAAGGGAAACAAGGCGCTCACAGGAACAGCAGCCATCTGATATTGAGCCAATTTTGCAAAGTTATTGAACGGTGCACTCTTGAAAGGATAAAGTATGACATTTCAACAAATCAGATCCGGGACAAACAGGAACTGTAAATACCTGTTGTTTGTTTTAGCCTAATTTGAAACAGGTTGTATGTCAGGTGCCAGACAGGGCAACCGAAAATGAAAAATAATTTAGGAAATCAAAGTAGGACTCTTTTAAGGTTAATCTCTTCCCATTACCTTCAACGTCAACATCAATAGGTCCTCTGCAGCTCCTGGTGGAGGTGTTTAAAGTTCACTGGAACAATGTTTGAGGAGAAATCTGTCAGACAGTTGGTTCTGTGTTTGACCATCCAACGTTCCCTGATGCACCAGATGGTTCTAAGGCTGTCAGAGTTAATGCTTGCAATTAACATTGAAAGATGAAGGTGTTCATTTGTGTTCGAGGAAAAGTGTGACCACATATCGGTAGTAAGGAGACATTGCTGCTGAACGGAGAGTTATATCTCCAGAGGGAGAAGGTCCACGTTCATGGAGGCCATGTTGTGGTTCCATGTTTGAACAGTAACCGTCAACCGACAAACCAAAAACTTCCTCATGTTTACAGATTGAAGTGGTAGAAAGAAAACAAACGAAAATGCTTTTCGGTTCTCATGTCGTTCACGGCGGTCTGACACGCCTTCATCCCCTCCTCTACCTCACTGCTTCATCAACTATGTAAATGTTTCAAATCTTTTTCAGTGCATTCAGTGTAAAAGCCCAGAGCTTCCTGGAGGTTCTTGTAGGATGCTGATCAGTCCAAACCTTAGTGAACCGGCCTCAAACTCAACACTGGCAAAACAGATCCTTGTTTGATCTCTTTGATCAGGTGACTCTTTTTGTTTAGCTAACGACTCACTTTATATCTAAAATCAAAGCTTCTCAATCCTTAACTGTCATCGCTGGTCGCATGGCTGCAAGTGGAACTGCTGCTTGGACACCGCAGTGGAAGACTGGTCACATGTTGATCGGAGTTTTACGTAATACAAAGTATAGTAAGATAACAGACTGAGCATTATTAGCATCAGAGGTTTCATTAGACAGACAGATGGATGGATGGATGGATGGATGCATGGATGGATGGATAGAAAAGGTAGATAGATAGACAGACAGACAGACAGACAGACAGACAGATAGATAGACAGATAGATAGATAGATAGATAGATAGATAGATAGATAGATAGATAGATAGATAGACTACATTTATAATGAAGCAGGAACACAACCTGATCAAAATCAATGAGTTAAATCTGCTTTGCGGTTGTGCTGTAAGCCGGAAAAGAATCTCTGCTCCTCTGAATCTCCCTCCAGCACTAAAACAATGAAAAAAATAATCTGCGTTCAATAACCAACTTGCAAATGGCCAATTATTATCCAACTTGTAATTTTCACAAGGCAGTCGTAAAACGTAATCTAATTTTGACTTTCTCACCAATTAACTCTATATTGTAGAATTTTCCATGCCATATGATCATTTGAGAACTTTAAATACCACTCTCAAGTCGGGATGTCAGCCGTAGCCCCGACTGAGGCTAAATAAGTCAGGCACCTATCAACCTGTGTGTTCTTTAATTTTACCACATGAAGGAAGGAAAAGAAGTTTTTCCGTCAAAAAATCATTTGCCCCGAGTGTTGTGGGTAACAGCTGAGAGAGGGGGCATTACCTCACCCACTAATTATGGCACTTTCCATGATGGAAATTCTTTGGTCACATGTTTGGTACCACACTGCGGCTATTTACTATGTCTTTTAGAGCTCACTCCTTTTACACCTAGTCTACTGGGTTTCTATCTTTGCTTCAAGAATATGGGAATAGTTTGAAGGTTATGGTACATTTAAAATTAATATAATGTCCTTATATATGTCGACTGAAGTGTTCATTGGCTCATTTACAAGAAGGTATAGCATGGAAGCTAGTACAGAAACTGGGTTTACATGGAACCCATCATTCTGATTAGTCAGTTTGAAAAGTCTTTGTTAAAAAATGAAAATGCTCCAAAAAAAAAAACCCTGATTCAGAATCAAAGCACTGAAAACAAAATTGGCCTTTCATTGGGTTTCAGAAGGCTAGCATAAACAGTTTCATGGACTGATCAGAAGAACATCTTTGCCATGTAAACATTGGAATAGATTATTCACTGGTTGGGTTTGGTCGACATGTGCCCGATCTCACTTCCATGCAGAACTTTGTTTTTACCACAAACTCTCAAAAAATTTGAAAAGTTGATTGTAAGGATAAATCCTACAACAGCAATATTTGATCAGAACCACAAACCAACTTCCCTTTTCATGAGTGGATTACGTAATTGGAGGAAGACCACTGATGAAGGCCTCTAACCATGATGTGTATCTAAATTTTCAGGATGAATAGTGTGGTGAGGAGTTTTCTACTTTTAACATTACTTCCGCTCAATCAATGCTAACTATCTTTAGCCAGACTAATACCACAGATAAGACTTTCTGATGCTCACCCTCTCCCTTGACAGATGCCCATCTTCTTACAAAACACCTCAAGTGTTTGCTACTTTTGCAGATGACATACATCTCTTCGAATTAAATGTATCGGTTCTTATAAACAACAAATTCTGTTAGATCATAACCAAATGTGTCCAAATGGAAGAATCTCAACCGTCCTAGTCCCGGTAAGAGCTCTGAGCTACTGACTGAGCTAAACATCATACTAGCGATTCAGTAATGAGCCCCATTAATTATGTCAAGGCAGTGATGCAGATGGACCCAATTAATTGTCTCCCGTCACCCCCTTGATTACTGTACCTGGAAGGGAGGTGTTAATTTCTGTAATACCTAAGTAGATACGCAAACTGTTTTGTGACAATGACAGAGTGGAGCGCTAGCTTCCAAATGCGCTCCTCCTGTTATTTCACCAAAAAAAAAAAGGGCATGTTCCCAGTAGTGGCGGTGACATTGGGATAATTGAAGGAAAAAAGGGAGAGATTAAAAGAAACGGGGAGGGAGAAAGAAGTGGGTTTGTGTGGTGGCCCTGGAGATGTTTTCGCAACCTGATTGCATCAACATTTGCGTACCTTTGTGCCGTTTGTCTCCGTATGTCTAGGTAATGGGTTACCAGCGGGCGAGTGTGGGAACACCCAAGGTGATTTGCAACAGCCGTGTGGTTGGTGGGGAGTAAACCTGTTGAGAGATGAGCAGCACAGATTGGAGTGGTGATGATAACCTGACTCTGGGAGACTGGCTGTTAATCATATCAAACTTGTTCTCCAGCGTTACCCACAGCAGTGACATGATGATACCACCTGACCAAAGACACTTTTTCTTCTTCCCCCCCCCCCTAGATTTACCTTGTGACAAATAAAAAAAATAAAAAAAATTGATGAAAAGAATGAAAAGAATATAATTCATAAATATTCATTATTATAGAGTTTGTTACGGAATAGAAACTTGGGAGCACGGCGTTGCCTTTGGAGGACACACCTCTTGTGTCCAATTTTATTTCATACAGTTTAATGTGTAGAAATATAAAAGAGCTTTTATAAAATACTTTAATGCGACACAGTCTATGCTGTTAGTGTGTTTATTAACATCCCAATTAGCTTTTACACACTGTACACTCTCCCCACGGCTTCAGCTCAGTAGGCAGAGCGGTCGTCCCTCAATCGGGAGATTGGGGTTCAATCCCAGCCCTCGGTACTACATGCCATAGGGTCCGTGAGAAGAATCTGAGACCCCATCTTCATGGGTTTATCACAGGTGCTGCTCCTCAGGGGTGGCTCAAATGCAGAGAATGATTTTCACAATGTTGTCCTGCATGCATGTACTGTGTATAATAAATAAATTATTAATCATTATTAATACAAAGATATTAACACCAATACCAGTTGAGTAACAAATTGGCAACAAAATATGACAAATGTAAACAATGAATAAATCCGTAAATCCATATTTTCACACCAATCAGTAGTTATAAATAAAGTAGTACTCTATAAGCATTTTATAAAACCACATATATTCTGATGTATTCCTATAATATTATTTGGGAGTGATGTTTCTCCGCGTAAAACTTTACAATGAACTGATTTGATTTTGGATTTTGGTTCAGTAAAGCAGCTTTCAGCCTTATTGGACAATTCTATGTAACTGTACTGAAGGATTATCAACTATAAAAATCAAGCAGTGTCATTCTTGATAAAAAAAACATGTACAAAAATCTGTTCAACAGAGACATTAAGGCATTTTTAGAGAAACACGTTCTGTTTTATTGGGGACCAGTTGTAATTTTCTTGTACTGAGAAAAATTGACACCTAATGAGAAACTGTTCCGTAATGAATTATAATTCCCAAAAGTCTGGCTTCTTCTACCTGATTTTTTTGGCCATCTTTAAATTTGAGGTCACAGATTGGATTTGAACATAAAATCTGGTTTAACACTGTTTGCTTTAGACACATTCAAAATAAGTTTATTGTTGTTAATCCAGCCTACAACCAGTTTGGACACAGCAGATGAAGATTCGTATTGAATTCACTCATTGTTGTTGTATACAGGGGAGTTATCTGCATACATCAATACGTTTTCCTTCTTAATGCTGGGTAAATGTAACGGTAAAGTGAGTCGGAGGCCACCTGAGATGCAAATCTAAACTTGAGTAAAAGCGGAAGCTTTGGAAAGGAAGGGAGACAGAGGGGTCAGCCGTCCATGAAAGGATACACAGGAACCGCTGTCACCTAACAATAGAACCCTCAGCTCCTGAATAGGGACCCATAACAGCAACACAGGAACATTGGGAGTAGAGAAGAGGAGCTGAATGCTTTTGGACTATAGTCCAGCATTGGTCGATAGTGTATGTTCGTGTGTGTGTGTGTGTGAGGGTACATTTGTGTGTCATGGGTGTCCCTCCAGCCCCCCCTTAACCTTATCAAAGACCAATGTGATACATGTGCATGCATGTGTGTAGATGTGTGCATTCCCTAGCATAAAGTGTGTACTCTAAACAGTATGTATTTTTTAGTACGTGCACGGAAATTTTTCTGCACACTTGCATGTGCATGTCACGTCAGAGTGGCTACAACAATTACAGATTTCTAGTTGTTGTTTTTTTAAGTGGACAGTGCTGAGGGCCCCGATGGCCCCGGGGCGATGGCGAGCTGGGAGGCAGGCAGGCAAGGACAGGAGCAACATAGCACGCCTTCCCCAGTCAGAGCATTAAGGCGCTCAGTATGAGATATGACTGCAAACGCTGCATGCCTGTGTTCCTGAAAAGGTCACGGACTTTGGTGGGCAGTAATGTGTGAAAGTGGTGAGCAGCGGTTTAAAAAAAATAAGAGGAAAAACAGATAAAGATCAAACGCATGTGCGCTCTAAACCCTTTCATAATTCACTCTTAGATTTTTAATACAAACACACACATACACACACACACACACACACACACATAAGGATAGACTGACCCGTTTGGGAAACTGGATTGTAGAATAATAGTAGAATAAATGTTGTTTCTTGCAGGGGTCACACACTGATTAGAGGGGGTTTCCATAAAGACCCCAAAGCCTTTTTGATATAATTGGAGACAGGATGACGTATTATTTAGTCTATCATTAATTAACTTTTGTCACTGAATAAATAAAATATTCCTTTGCTCAGGGATTAATTCAGGTAAAATGGCCTAATGGTTATGCCTGTTTACCTTAGATAATCTGTTTCTGCCCTAACTGGCATTGAAGTTATGGCTTGACAATTTTGGAGGTAAGTGTCAGAAATATACAAGCCACCTTTTCCCCAAAACACTCCAGTTCTTTCTCGCACGGAGGTTTATGTGGGTAGAACATTTAAAAATGATGACCATGAAATGCTTTTTAGTTATCGCGTTAAAACGAAGGATTTGCGGGAGACACGGCAGCTCCAGCAGTAGAGAGAGAGAGAGAGAGAGAGAGAGAGAGAGAGAGGAGAAAGTGTTCCAGTATGAACCCATCCTTGTGAACGGTTTAATTACAGGGTGTGTCAGCTCCATTCCTTAATGTGTCCCTTACAATTAATCCAGATGATTTCATTATCTTCCAAAGACTGGGCAGGCCTTTCTTTCCGAGGGGAACGAGTGAAGGTATTAGGATAGCTGCATTTTCCTCCTGGTGCTACGGTTGACCTATACGTAACACAAAAGGATCAGATTTTAATTGTTTCAAAACATTGTGTTCCTCTTATTGTTTCTGATATTTGGAATATCTTATGTTTCCATCAATGATAAAAAAATATATTTTTCTTAAAAAGACGCTTCGCCTGGAATCCGCCCAAACATGTCCAGGTGTTAGAAGTCAGACAGAGGGCCAGGTTTTTACTATCCAGGTGCTTTTTCATCATTCTGTCACTCTCCTCATCTTCCTCCATCAGGACCACCCAGATAGAGCCTGTTCCCGCATCAGTCATTATAATTGAAACGATTCAAAGTCAAGCAAGTGAAAAAAGATTCAAGCGCACCTGAAAAAAAAGAAAAGGTGAGCATTCATCTGAAACCAAAGATTTCATGACTAAATACTTTTGCTCATATTTGTTGGGTTCAGAATATTGTTGGACAAAGACCTTTGACTGCTCAGCATCTGGAGACAATAGATAGATGAGATAAGATGAAATAAGATAAGATAAGCTAAAATATGATTGAACTTAATTGATCAGAAGGAAATTCTTGTTCCAGAGAATGCTCAAAATTAGAGTTACAACAAACACATTGAGTAAAAGAAAAATAGAATATAAATGGAAATGTGAAAAATAAAGTGTATCAGAGGTAAGTGCAAACCAGTGCCAACAAATAACGGCATGATAATGAGCGTACTACTGCAAATGATGTTAGTACTTCGAAGTAACATAATATTGCACATGATAATACTCTTACAAATAAAGGTAAATGTGACCAGTGCCTATATATGACAGCATGATAATGAGCACATCAGCTCACCCCTCCCTATCTAGTGTCAGGATGTAATGGAGTATATTGCCAAGTGTTGAGGTATCTGATATATTTAGCACAAAATAGCAAAAGTGAAACCTCGCTGTCAGAGAAGGTAACCATAAAGACCCAGCTTGTGAAACCGTTCAGAGGTAAACTGGTGAGATCTGTGCAGTCCACCCTGGGAATTCAATGGACGAATTATGACTGGTGGGGGAGCGAGCACTCTGTACCAGTTGGCCGTCACCTGCTCCGTAAAACCCAATAACTTCATTTAAAACAAATAACAGACTGAAACTGATAAGATCAAAAGTTACTGGAGCCACACTCCACACGTTAACCTCTCAATGGTTTCATGAGTTGGGTCTTCATGCTTCCTTTGATGGCGAGGTTTCCCACTCTATTGCTCTTCATTGCAATTTTAGTTATCCAGCAATGCAACATTTATCATCTTCCTGCTGGTTGTATTTTAGAGAGAAAAATATCCCTTCATTGCCTTTCTGCCAGTATATTCCATTTATTCAAACAAATACCACAAGTTTGCACACTGCACCTTTAACATCGCACTAGCTCCATACGCAGGCATGCACACACACACATTGATAATTCTGTATATAACGATGACTCAGACTCACGTACAAAGATGCAGATGCAGACTTTGACTCCACAGAGGTTTTACAGCTTGAGCTCCACAGATCTGATTCTTTGTGACTGTCCATCGTTAGTCACTTCCTCTCCCCTTCCCCCCCTGCCATTCCTTTAAAGACTTTGACCTTGGCCGTTTCCTGCGGCCCGCAGGGGATAAGGAAGGTTGGGTGATTGTGACAGGTGTCGCGTCTTAACAGCCCACTATGACATCCCGAGGAACAGATAATAGACAGTTAGATGGTTTTTTTTTTCATAAGGGGTTCACTCATGACCTTAAAGAGACGGTGTTTAGGCGCACACCTACTCTATGATTGTAAGAGAAAGTTTGTGCATATGCGTGTGAGTCATAGCTCTTACTCCGAACTCATTTTAGTTATTGGCTCGGATACTTATCACCCCTTGCCTCCGAGGCATCTTAGGCTAAGATTAGGTTGAAGCTCCTCCAAAGTCAATTCTGGATATCAGAAAAGCACTCCATATTGGCATCTGTCTGCAGGGTCTTAATATGAAGTCATGGCTCCTGACATTTTGAAAATTTGAGCAACAATGTCTTTAAATATGTGTTCCATAATCTGAAGAAGGCTATAAAAACAAATTTTGTTTGTAGGAAGGTATCGTGGTGTGATTAGTGCAACTTTTATGAAATGTTAAAGACTGCTTGGTTTTTAGATGCTGTCATAAATTAACCCAAGTTTAAATTATGGCAAGTTCATTTATATGCATCGACCAGTAACAGTTCGCCTTTGGGTTGTATGATTTCCCACAAGAGGAACCTTTTTTTGTTTTTTACTTATTTTAAGAAGAAGTAAAGTCTATTAAAAGAAATGCTGTCTTATTCTAAGCTTTTTTTAATCCTATTTATTACTATGGAATGAAGGTCTAAAATATGTTTCATTAGTTTAATCCACCTTTTTTTGCTTCTTATTAGCAGAACTTTTTTGTCTTACTTCAAGTTCTATTGCAGTGTCTCAGTGGTTAGAGTTGTATGCTTCTTTTAAGAATTCTAACAAAGCAACATTTTCTTTGAACATTGGTAGATTTTATGTGACTGATTTCATAAAAATTGCATTATTATTTATGAATATGTGCCTTCTTTCCGGTATGGCTGGTTTTGCAGTTTAGGGTCTATTACTTGCAGTCATGCAGGTTTGAAGTAAGAATTTCTCATCGATTTATTGAATTCAATTACCTTTTGTATGTGACGCCTGTCCATAAAAGATAACATATGATTTGAAAACACGTAGTTCACCGTCATTTGTGAACAGAGCATTGAGTCACGGAGCGCAGAGATTTTTCTTTGTTGAATAAAGTTGCAGGTAGACACCAACGCGCTCCATTGTCAGTCCTTGAAAAGTGATCTCCTCGGTGCCCAGGGTGAGTCAGACGTAGTATGAAAGTGAAGGACGTGCTGCTGTCGGAGTTGTTTACTGTAGGCTGGGAGTAGGCTTTATTTTCTGCTAAGGAGATTAGTAACAGTGAATTATGCATATCTTATTTTCTGGATGATCTCAGGCACTCAGAGATGCTATCTCCCTGCATAATCTCCTTTAAAGTGTGCTTATTCTGACTGTAAATATAGTCATTGTTGCTTGTTTATCTTTACTCGAAGTCCAATGTGATCAGCGCTACTTTTGGAGGGAATGTGTTATTGCTCTTTGGCTATAATTACTGAAGTTGAAATATTAGGAGAGGCTGATATCGGCCCCCCTACGCGCAGGAATGAGATGAAAGCAACCACAGCATACTTAGCCATGTTGACACTCTGTGTGCGTGTGTTTGCGTGTGTGTGTGAATGTCTATATTTGTGACCTTACATGCAAATATGAATGGGTGGCCTGTCTTGTCCAGTGGTGCGTTTAACTAGACACAGACCTTTGCTTCAGCCAAAGCCGACCCAACACAGACACTGTGCATCCATGCCATTTTCAAGCTGCTCCAATTATATCCGCCGACCGTTCACATATTGGCCAAATTCACAATAATAGCATATCTATTTCCGTCCTAATGGCTGACATTGCTTGGCTTATCCATGCATGTATGTCGGGGGTATCTTCTGCTTTGTGGTTTGGTCTGTTTCCAGCCATGTGCAATGTGCTGTAGCCTTTCCTGGCCCTGTACGTGTTGCATGAAGCACAGAGTGTGTGCTAATGTCCATGCATTAATGTCTCTGTGAATAAGCATTTGTGTAGTTTGAACTTCTGCGTCCGTACTACAGTACTATTATTTCAGATTGGTGAGTGAGTGTGTGAAACCAGGGCGCGTGTGTTGACGTGTGTGTCCGTGTGGCCGTGTTGATGTGCGCCGACATACAGTCTGTGGTATGAACCCAGCTCTGACAGACAGGAGGTTGGTGGCGGTAGAGCGGAGGGATTGACCCCTCTATGGCCTAGAGAGTCTCTGCACAACACACATTGCTCTCTTCCTCCTTCACGTCCTCCACACAATCCTCCCCTACATCCCTCCCACCCTCCTCCCTCCCCCAGCTCCCTGCTGCCTAGCCCCAAGTGCCTGCAGGCCCTCCTGATGCACGCATGCGTTGCCTCACTGTGTGACGCTTTGTCTGTTTGTGAGCGAGCGTGTGTGTTTGTGTGTGGATGTAGATGAGTGTTGAGTATTACTGCGTGTGTGTGTGTGTGTGTGTGTGTGCGTGTGTGCGTGTACGTGGATCCGTGGACAAAAGAAGCAACCATGCACCTACCCCTGCTCTTGGCAGTAATCATTGATGCTCCTTTCTGCTCTATCTGCTCGTGTGCCCGCTTGATTTTCATGCTATTGGTCGACATTTAGTTTGAAATGTAAATAAAAATCTGTCTCAAATGGTGCCACCTTACATCAGAGCGTAAATAAATGCGAGAGATATAAAGAGATCGATGTTTATCGGACTCCATTGTCATCCAGTTGAAGCTGCAGCATATTTCATCAAGTTATTATAAGCAACTGATTTCAATATGAGTCCGATAAATTATCATTATACCCACATCTGTGAGATTATTTCACTACTCATATATATTCAGTGATAAAAGAAGTGTGGTCCTCACCCATTGCCTTGGACAGGTTTGTGCGTAGAATGCAGAATGATGTTTTAGAATGATAGTTGGCAAAGAAATTGAAAGAAAGAAAATAATTAGAGGTTAATATAATTTTGGCCAATGTGTCTATTTCACCTAAATGAACAACCAAGGTATCGATATCGCCTCAAACATGTACAAGTTTTTAAAGTTCCTACCTTTGATTTTTAACTCATGAAGTCTACGTGATGACTATCAGCTTGTTTGTGGGTATAGTTAAGTTTCAACCGATTCATTGATTATAATTCTTTGATAGCATGTCCTGTATCAAATATAACCAGCTCTGTCTGTCAGCCTAAAATTTGAACAAATTCATGAAAAATGTCTTATGACATGACTCATGTGACATTTTTTTAATTAGGTAAAATTTTGATATATGATGTGGAATTGCAAAATAATAGGGAAATCTCCATTCCTAAGTTCAAAGGTCAAAAAGCCTAAAACAAGAGTTTTAGAAAGGCGTTCAATGTGATCCATTTGATCTATTTCCGCCTGATTTAAAAACGGCTCAAAAATGGCAGAAATTTCATTTTTGCCTCAGAACAGCACAAATAAATGACCTAAATATTTCCAAATGGACTATGCCAACACCTCTGTGACTCAGATATACTTTCAATGATAATGTTCTTTATTGTAACCTTTCCTACAAACAGAACACACACATCCAGTACAACCACCCTACAGCACATAGACTTCACGATCATATCTCTAACCTTCCAATACTCGGAGAACACTCTACTTCCAGAGCAACCGCCGTTCAACCTCGCTTTGAACACATTATATTATCAAGACCCAGGTGATACCTTTTTCTTCTATCATCTCATAATCCAGACTTAAAGCTCTGAATGTGTTTTAAACTACAGCACAAGCTTTACATCGTTTACCGATCCTGACATGGCACTTTCCATATACCATGTGCCAAAACCAGAATGTTCCTGGAACCAGAGCAATCTCCAGGTTTCCTCGACCCAAACCCAACATTCCACACTCCAGTCTCAAAGCTCCAATCTCTCGCCAAGTCTGAGACCCAACCATAGACCCAGCCACAGACCGGGTTTCCATGTGCGACTGACACATAAATAACCAAGCCTGTCCGCCACCCAGGCAAATTCAAATGCACCTGTCAAAGTGATGAAGCACCTGCCCGCAGGGGAGCATTGTTTACATTTTCACTCCACTCTTCATAAAAGTGAGATTCTAATTATTTTCCCACTGTAAATTAAAGCCAAGTGGGACAGAACTAGAAAACAAAATGATGATAGAGATGGTGGCACTACTCTGTGTGAGCTCCACGGCGAGCTGGGAACTGTTGGAGGGAGTGTTGGCGAACAGAAGGAAAGTCGGCAACTTCTATCGTGAGGAGGCAAGAGGGGAGAAAAGGAAGGTGTAGCATTCACAGTCTACAGGCGCTGGAGAACTTCAACCGGCCACAGAACGTTCTGCGTTACAAAACATAACAGTGTGACAGAACGTTCTGCGTTACAAAACATAACAGTGTGACAGAACGTTCTGCGTTACAAAACATAACAGTGTGACAGAACGTTCTGCGTTATGTTTCATGTGTGATGAAACAAAAGAAAAAACATGCGAATGGAAGGTGAGGTGAAAGGAACCCTGTGGAGAATGTAAAACTATCTCTTTGGATAAATGGAGTATAATATCTGCAACCATGTCCTTTAGTGTATCATCAGCTAAAAATATGAATTGTCTTCTCTTCCATGTTTGTACAGCAGCATGAATGGGCAAACCGAGCTCTGACTCTATAGAGAGGACTTTTTTAGAGGACACCTCTAAATAACTATGAGGAGGAAGATGATGAATACATCTTCGCAGCATAACTGTTTTGTGTTTTGACAAACGGAGGGATATACTTTACTCTTTGGCAAAAGAATAAGCAACAAAACTTGAAGCCTCGATTAAACTCAGAGGACGACCGATGCAAAATAGTGGCTCCACCACCGCTGGCATTTCATCCGATGCGATGCGACGAGTGCCTCGGGTCAGCTCCGAAGGTTTTGGAGCACCCCCGTCTCATCCCAGATCATAGACCTCTTCTCCTCTCCTGGGGAGCCATCACTCCAGCACCGTGTGTTCGGGTTGAATTCCCCAGGTGGGCTGCACCGACCTCATCGACTTACCATTAAATGGTTTAATGAGTGAACTGCTACGACATCGCTACCAGAACATGAACAGTGATGGTCGGTATCTTGTTTGTATCTATAAGAGATCACAGGGACCCTTCGTGCCTCACCGGTCCTCCTCACCGGTCCTCCTCACTGGTCCTCCACACCAGTCCTCCTCACCGGTCCTCCTCACCGGTCCTCCACACCGGTCCTCCTCACCGGTCCTCCTCACCGGTCCTCCACACCGGTCCTCCTCACCGGTCCTCCTCGCCGGTCCTCCTCGCCGGTCCTCCTTACCGGTCCTCCTCAACGGTCTTCCTCACCGGTCCTCCTTACCGGTCCTCCACACCAGTCCTCCTCGCCGGTCCTCCTTACCGGTCCTCCACACCGGTCCTCCTCACCGGTCCAGCTCAGTCTGCCTTCCCGGCGAGATGCTTCTCCCTTGCCCCCCTTCAGCTCGGACTATACTTAACATACAGTAAATAGATGATTCACGCTTGTTAGTTTGTGTGTTTCGTAGTCATGGCTTCATCCCTTTTACGGCAGGATTTGTCAAAATGATTCATTAATGTACGTATCATTAAATCTGCCCCTTCAGATTCCGATGATTGGCTGCCATGTGACACTGTTTTCATTTCCATCTTAAATTAGCAGATGTTGACTGCATTTATAGAGTCAAGCTCGGGAAGTCTCCGGCAGCAGAGACGTGTTCTCTTTTGAAATCTGGTCAGCTCTTGACATTGTTTATATCAAACATGTCAGACATGTGTGACAGTAATGTCTAAATGAAATACACTGCAGCTGTCATATATATAGCAAACGTTGGACCAGCTTGCCATTCAGTGGAAATTTTACTACACTGTTAAATGTAATAAGTCGGCTTCACTTGAAAAAGTAAGTAAACTCCCTCAAAAATACTCAAAAGTATACCCTTACCATATAAAGTATGATATGTGTATAAATGTCATTATTGAAATCATTGGATCAGGAAAAATGTAACCTAAGGTGAAAAAAGTTGGATTATTTAACAATAAAAGAATGGCTTTTACCAAAAAACATAAACATGCTTGTATTCAAATCAGTTTTGAAGCCTTTTAAAAATAGAACTAGCACAAACTACAGGTGTATTCTGTTATAATATAGTCTCAGACCAGTGCCAATACACACATACACACCAACACAAACACACACACACACACAAGTGAAAAAAGGAGAAAGTTTTTCAAGTAGTTTGTAGAACTCAAGGTGACCCCCTATTTGGCTGCATAATTATGATTCGCCTAAAAATACAGAAAAAAGCCGAACTCGCTGCGCGGGCCAGGAGAAGCAGGGTCACGCTGAAGGAGAGGTTTAATTTGGCGGTGTATCCGTGTCACCCCACTCTTAAAAATGGTTAGCCAAACACGACTGTAGGCACTTCACTGAGAAAACAGTGGGAGCCATTACCCCGTTTGTAATGAGAGACATTGCGTAAACTGCAAATCAGACCTTCCCGTGAGTAGAAGGACCTCATTGTCGTCAAAATGTCAGAGTCACAAGTGCAGGAAGAAAAAGGACCAGCTAAAGAAAGTGCGTTTGTGTGTGTGTGTGTGTGTGTGTGTGTGTGTGTGTGTGTATGTGTGAAAGCGGGTGGTGGAGACGCAGGGATGCATCTCTTCAACGCTAATTAAGAAGCTCATTAGTGAAATCGCCTCAACTGTGCCTTGCCTCTAGCTTGGCCTCGGCCCGCACTGGGGGAAACTGATTACCTGAACTGCTTAAGTAATCAGCACCTCTGCTAGGCAGCAATCAGTCTGTTTGGATAGGGTGTGTGTGCTGATTTGCTGTTTTTTTGAGGGGGGAACACAAATGTGAGTGTGCAGAAAGTCTTTCTCTATGCCGTGGTTTGTTCGCGATATAGCAATGGATCCCATTTAATATCAGCAATCTGAGCGAGAACCAGGCCGAGGGCCCGGTTAAGGCTTTTATTTTACAAATCCAACAGCACAGTGGTAACGGAACACCGTTTTTTTTTCAGCTTCTGTACCATAAATCATTTGAGTGGAACACGACTCCTTACATTTCGTGGGTGCGCTTTTATCTGGGCTTGCATGAAAATAGATTTTCTGTAATGCTAGCCACGCCGCCATCCTTCGGTAATCAGCACGTGAAATCAGGTTGACAAGAGCAGACAACGGCCTGAAAAGGTGTTTGCGCGTTGGTTTTGGGTGATGCCATTCCATGCAATGCATCATGGCTCTCCGGATGCATCATGGCTGAGAGACAGAAAGGGAAGAGCATCAGAGGACCTGTCTGCTCGGCACTACTCTGTTCTGCTCTGTTGTGTTTTGTTATGGTTCTACCCTGGCTCCTAGCCCTAGCTTGAGTGCTCTCTCCACTCCACCATTGTTCCATTTGATAGCACTAAGTGACTGATTTAGGTTCAATGCCTGCATGGAGCAGACAGGCCAGCTGTGGGTTAAGCAGATAGCATTCAAGTGAGTTAACCCAATTCAAACCCAATCAAGGCAGGATTTATTGTTGGGGTCTGTATTTAGAAATCTGATAGAGTCTGCATCAGTCCCTTGACTTGCATCAGCAGAGACGGGCCTTATTTCTTTTAGCGAAGGACTATAAACAGCGTACCATGTTTTCCAGCAGGGACATAAATTTCAAGATTTGTAGACATTACCACAAATGCTTACAGAGAATGGGAGGGGTGGGGAAGGGGGCACAGGAAGTGGGGATGGCACTGCTGCAGACGTGGCTCCATGGTTCACGAATATAGTCTGTCTTTCAGGGAGGAGATGCAATTTCACACCAGAGAAGTCGCGGCGTAGCACATATCAATGCAGAATAACCACAAAATACAAATACGAGATGAGTTTTCAAAGACCCGTCAATCATTTTGGATTTGATTGTGTCCAAATAACGAGTATGTCAAGATATGATATTTTCTGCTTGTCTGTTCAGGAGCAAAAAATAGTGCCTGGGTGATAAAAAGCCAAATGGATTACATTCTAAAAGGGTGTTATATTGAAAAAAGTCATCCACATTCATACCCAAATTTAGGATTTGAAATTGCGACTTGCAACTAAAAGGAGTTTCTGGGAATTAAACAGTCTTTTTCCACTGAGTGTCACACTGGTCTATATTATTAACCCTTTTATGTCCTCCTCAACTGTTTGGTTGAGCTCATTTTGAGTCTCAACCAAACCAGCAAATTTGACCCAGCATGTATATGTTTAGGGGTAAGGGGCCAAGGATGGAGCCCTGGGGAGGCCCCTTTTTTCATAATAAAACCTGTGAGGACTTATTAAACATAATTATGTATCTTAATACAACTAAATAAGTATAATAATGGTAAATTAGTTTTTCTTAAAACATGCTTTCCCTAAACTATTGAGCTAATCTAATTAATATTGACTATTCTCCATGAAATACAAAGTTTCAAGATGAAATTTTTAAAGTCTGAGTTTTTTTTTGTCATTTTAAAGAAAATATAGAGTGTCTAAAATATTATACCATAAATGACCCAAAGACATAACATATGCAAACAATTATAGTTTTTTTGTTGATGTGGACATTATAGTTAATTTTTTTTACACAACTTAATAATTTTAAGTGAAGTGTACTAAACTTAATTTTTTCAAAACAGGACATTAAGTTTATCCTGTTTTACAGAATAAACATTGTTAACCCAGTGAAGTAAATCAGAAGAAATAGCATTTGGCTAAATGCACGTTCTTCAGTTTAGTAAGTTTATTAGTTTATTATTCAGTTTATTAAACACATTTAATGGAAAATGCTATAATTTACCAATAAAGTCACGTCACTTGAACATACTGTATCTGTTATTTAACATCCTGATGTTCTATAATTATATCTTACATGACTCCGATTAGGGAACATTGTTAACATAACTGGATGAAGTCAATTCAATAAACCTATTTTTTGAGTGTACTCTCCGCTATGGCGCATGTGATCAGACATTAAAGGGTTCACCAGCAGACGCTATCAGAGAGCCAGCGAGCTCCCATGATCTTCACACATGGATGACTTCGAGTTACATGACCTATATAACAATTTACACGCCCCGCTTGCTCTGAGTATCTCATCCTAACACAGAGGGGCAGCGCATTACAGGTGTGTGAGCCTCCAACAGACACACACACACACACACATACACACAGAGCATCACAAACAAGCCCGCCGCCGGGATTTCACATATGTATGCACGATCACAAACACAACCTGACTCTTTACCTGCCACAGTTCAGCTCCCATAGGATTCATGAGCTGCACCAGTGGGGCTTATCTGGAGCTGAGGATTAAAGGAGCATTTCAACAGTTTAGGATGTTCAGTTCAGATTGTATTTTACATCTGCTTTAGAAGTTGTTTTGTGTCATTCAAGGAAATTTCTCACAGCATATTGTCACACGGCATACTATAGCAAAGGCTGATGAGTAGTTCCACAATGAACGGTTGTAGTCTCAACTCTCAACCAACCAGTCAAGGCAGAAGGCCGCCCTTCTGCCTTGACTTGTGGAATTTTCCGAACTCAACAATAAAAGAAGACCGAGTTCCTTTTATTAATTCATATGAGCTAAATTTAATCCTTTTATTAATTCATATGAGCTAATATGAGCTAAATTTAACAGCCAGAAACCTCCAGCAGAGTGGGGTTCTGCTGGAGGTTTCTGGCTGTTCAACTGTGTCCATGTCCTTGCTTATCTGGGAATTGTTGGGTCTCTGTAGAATAAAGAGTTAGGGCTTACACCTGCTCTTTTCGTAAAGTGCGACGAGATAACATTTGACATGATTTGGCGCTATACAAAATAATTGGACGTCCCATTTTGGATGGAAAGATTTGAAAAACATTTTTCGACGATGTCATTTCCTTCACGTTTCAATGGTTTTAAATCTGTCTTCTTGGTTCCTGGTGAAATGTTTGGGAGCCCACTCTGAAATGTTGGAGTTTTTCTCAACATTTTGAAGACAGTGTAAAAGGATGAGTTAATATTGCTTTCTCATCTCCCTGTTCTTTGGACGGGTCGAGGTGGCAGTCTATGACTACATCTGGGCGGTGGAAGACCCCGTGTTCGACTCTCAACTCCAGATGGAGGGGGCACCCCACCCACAGGAAGAGATCGGCACCCATGTGGCCGTCTACACCCTTTACCTGAGTGGGCTGAAAGAAAGATACAGGCACTTTCTCCGACAACCAGATGGTGCTATAATAGAGGTGAGACGTCAACATGTTACAGTAAATATGGTCACTGTGCTTTAATTTGCACTAAAATTTTTTTTTCCTTCTTCCGTTGGTGAGAATTTGTTTTCAAAGGTTCAACATTCAACAGGTTAGTTACACAAGTAGAAGTACAATAACTTGTAGAAAATACTACTCAGGTTAAAGTACAATTATTGATTCAACTTCTTTAGGCAAGTACAAGTAAAAAGAAAGTACCAACTCTGGAACGTGCTCATATTGAAAAAGTAAGAAGAAGTAGAAAAAAAACTATGTAAGTAAAATGTATTTTTGTATAGAAGTATAAAGGTAAAATTGAGCAGAAGGAAAAGTGAAATATATAGTTCTATAAAATGAATACATTATTATAATAATGTATAAAGTAAAGCAGTTGTATCAAAAGTAAAAAGTTGCAGTAAAAAAGTTCAAAAACAGTATAAAAGTGAAAGGTACCAGAATGAAAGTATGAAAGTAAGAAGAAGTAGTAGTATAGAAGTAAAAAAGTAGAGTAAAAATTTTAAGTGAATAAACATAAAAACACAGTTTTATAAAGCTAAAAAACATTTTTTTAAAGGTACTGGTATGAAATCTTATTTACAAATCAAAATAAATGACCATTTCTGAAAACACTCAAATATTTTATGCACACCCTATTTCATATTTGAAATTAATTAATTCTTATCAATAACTATTAGAGTCTCTGTGTCCAGACGCGAGGTCCTATTAATCTGTTCTCTACGGAGCCCCTGCTGTCCCTTAAGAAAAAATAATTTATTTAAATATTTATTTTGAATATATTATATGTTATGCACACAACTTATCATCTAGTGCGCACAAAATAAATTCAGCATAACAAAGGCGGGCCTGTTCTTTGGAAAACCACTAGTGTCGCTGCTGCTTGTTGTCCTTCAGTACTGACAACAAATATCTACCAGCAAAATTTGTTACAATTTAACTCTGTAACCTTTTTTTCTTCTTATGGCATAAGCACATACTTTGATTTTAAGTGCTCTTATATGAGGATGACAGTGGAACTAAGGTTGAATGACGTTGTGTACGTGTTCTGACTTGATGAAATTGGCATACAATCGGTCCCCTTAAACAAATATATGACATTTGGAAGTTAAAATAAAACTTTGTAAGCCCTGTTCAGTCTATTATATGTTGTATGGTGGCTTTGTTCATCAAGAGACGTATATGGATAAACAAGCTACAAGTTGTGCCTTCAATCATTTTTTTCCTAGAGGTACTTTAGTGGCTCTTTGTTCACCTATCTTTATCATTAAACATTTTAGTTTTTAGTTTATTTGTACGTTCTTTTTTATTGTTTGATTGAGTTTGCAAGGTGAATGCTAATTCTGTTAGCATACAGATGGGAATTCCCATTATATGTTAGCATTAAGCTAACTAATCAGGCGTTAATTATTTTTCCACATTGCGATGAAGCAATTGACATCTCATTAGAAGAACTTTTTAAAAGGCAAAGTGAACTCTCTTTTTCAGGGAGAGCAGAATAAAAGGAAAAAATTCAACTGCAGCCTCTCGCTGTAGCCATTATGGAATAACAACTGTGCCTATTACTTGAAATATCTATATATATATATATACTGATATATATATATATATATCAGTAAAAGGTACCAGTTTAGTAGTGTAATAGTAATAAATAGTAGACCAAAATAAAAACAGAATAAAAGTAAAAGGTTGTGTAAAGAAAAAAGGCAATGTAAAAATATATATCATCAATAATTCTTATCTTGACTATCATTCCATAATTCCAGATTAAGATATTGGCAGTGGTTTTATGAACATGATTAACCAACTGAAGATAATCTAAAGCCTACATTTGCTAAAACAGAGTTATGAGGAATAGATGACAAAGGGTGGAGAAATGTCCACAGAACACCCTTTTCCTCCTGTTGCCCTGAAGGGAACACATTAACTAGTTTCTTACTGTGCTAACAAAAAATAAAGAGACGATAGTCTACATCTTTGTTTAAAAAGGATGAGTAACCGAGACAGATTGGTGTTTTTTTCTCAGGTGAAAGAAAGATTCCAGTTTCTCCAGCAGGAGTGACATGATTTCCTCTTAGAAACAAATAAGGGCTTGATGAGCTGCTTCTCAATACAACAACAAAAACTCAACCTTTTTTCTTTTTTTTGCCTCCTCCACAATGTAGAATCAGTATAGTATCATAAAAGTTAAAAGTAGAATTAAAAAAAGCTGCTGTAACCCCGTGTTAGGACTTATGACGGAACACAATTCAAAAGAAGAAAATAAAAAGCGTACAACTCTGCCTTACTTTGCAGTGCATTGTAATTATTATAACTTATACTTAGCTCCCCGTCCGAATCCCTGGAAGACAGACGGGCGGGTCAGAAGCAGACCGCTTTACAGACTGCCGCCTAATTAAAAGTCGTGCTTTGTGACAACTGCTGCACGAACAGGAACAGGAACTCATTCCCCCTTTCCATTCCTCAATCATTCTGTCAGTCGCCCAAGAGAAACCTGGATCATCCCAACAAAATTAATATTTTTGAAGTTTGAATGTAAAGGGGAGTGAGGGTGAATAATGGGATGGGGGGGGGTCTCTACACGCTAACAATTAGCTCTGAGGCTCTTCTCGGTTCTAATTGTCCACCGTCACAAGTTGAGTGATGGTGAGCGTGTGTGAGTAAATACACAGCATGGTATATTTATAACTGGTGTCACACTGTCTGTTTGTGTGTGTGCATGTGTGAGTGTATATGCATGTGTGTGTGTGTGTTTGTGCATGTGTGTAGGTCTGTGCATACCAGATGAGACATCTGGGGGGCATGTTTGTAGTCAAACAGAGCAGAGCGCCCTCATTGACTAAGACAAACACGCACAGACCTTCACTTACTGTGAAAAAGTACAGTATGGTTCATTCTGGGAAACCGCAGCGCTGTTATCCCTTTGCATGAACATAGTAGGGTCAAAGTTCAAGGTATGCTAACTGTCTTTGTATAAAAGAACCAAATGCATCTAACTGAATAATAATGACAAACACTGGAAAAGTTATGATTTTTTTGAGTGATTTTAAGCAAATGTCACCAAAAAAAATCCAAGTTAAGGATTACATCATACAGTTGAGTTGAATTTAATAAATGAAGTTGTGTTTCAATTACTAAAAACGATTGTGTCGCTTGTACGAAATAGTCCTGTTGAATTTACTCAACATAACTATCTAATCGCAAAACCTTTTACCTTTACAGTAATGCAAGGGAAACCGAATAATGTCATGTAATGTAAAAAAAAAATGTTGCATGGACTCAATAAAGTTATGTTGACTTTACGCAAAACAATTATGTTGTTTCAGAATCTTTTAATATTTCATTAATGCAATGAAACTCCCTCTTTTCTAATTGTCATAAACGCTACTATATATTTCTGTCCTCTTAAAAAAAGCAAAAAAAAAGAGTTTCACAGAGGTCACCCTTGGAGAATCATAGGTGTCACTGTCCTTGGGAAACACATTCACACACATTATTGTTGTGCTGCTCTCTTTTCTCACACACACTCGGTCCCTTGGGTGTTGCTGTCTGTTCCTTGCAACAAAAGAGGCAGAGACCTCCATTAGAAAGAGAGCCGATGGCACCCTCTTTCACCCGCTGGTAGCGGGCAGCGATAACACAGATGCTCAGCATTATGCCATTCCCCTCTGCCTCGCAGCATGGAACCCCGCCTTACATATTCAAAACTAACCCTCCCCTGAATGTACAGACTGATTTAACGTACAGAGCAAGACGCAGAAATCACCAAAAGGCGTCCCCCAACGACAGAAGAACACTTGAGCTGATTTTATTAGCGCTTTATATTATTCTGCCAGGGATAAACACACTGCAACAGGCCACTGTGCAGAAACTGGCCCTCGGATGTGAGGCGACAGCTCCTCTGAGAGAAATAACAGCCGTGCAGGCACTTCTGCAAAAATTAAATAGATAAAAATATATATATATATAGATTGAAACAGAAAGTAGGCGCTGCTATAAGTTGCCATGACCACAGCTACAGATTGGTTCCCCCTCTCCTCCTAGATTTATGACATTTTAAAGCAGTTTTATGAGTTTTCCCGTATGGCCTTATTACTTTATTCACTTATCCGAATAATAGCGTGCTTTATGGCGATGCGGTAGTGACTGTTATGCTACTAGACGGAGTATTATGTAGTGCTATTCCTGCTTATGCAATAAAAAAGCTAATGTAATTTGTTTTAGTTACCAAATATGCTGAGGTCTATTTGATATTTTCACCCAGGCTTTCATGTTACATTTGAATGGACAATGCAAATATTTTTATTCTGTATTCGATGCATTGGAATAATCTAATATATGTTGTTTTTTGTTTTTGTGTCTAAGCCTTGAAGTGTGTGTGTGAAGACGACATGGACATGAATGTGTAACGACTGTGTAATAACGTGGGTGCATCCTCTGTCCCAGTAAGTTGAAGACTAATCTTGCTACTTAAGGAGCCTGTTTCCATTTACTAAGGAAATATTGACGGATGGTTCATTTCCTTTAAAGAGCTGTGTTTTCGCAGTCGGTTTTCTGGACACCAAGGCCCCGGAGGACTTGCTCCTCCCTTAGACTAACATGACCACAGCTCCAGGCGCCTGAAGCTTTGCATAATAGCCTCAAATTTACACCCAAAATTAGTATAAACGAATACCTTAAAAAGAATGTCTTGGAAGAAGTGCCCTGAGCTATAGACACTGTTAGACACTGTTTGGAAGGAACTGAAACAGCGAGGTGTGTCCTGTTTGTTCTGTAGGAGAGTTGCAGTCATGAGAAACTAAATATTTCTGTTGTTTATTCAGCCATTATAAAACCCGCTCTGTTGACTGAAAGTTTTTTTTTTTTTTCGTTTTTTTGTCTCATTGTTGGCAAGAAGCGGGAATCAAGAGAAAAGAGGAGTTCTGAGTTTGGTATCTAATAAAGAAATATAACTTTATTAGGTGCAATATTGACTTGCATATCGAATTCTGTTTAAAGAAAGTTAATATTAATGATCCCTCACATGCTCCCATTTAGCATGTTGCTGCCTGAGGCAGGCGTCGGGAATATTGACCACGGCGGTGGAATCTTCCAGCTGTATCACAACAGAACAAAAAGTTAAAGCTACGTTCCCATCAGTGTGCTCCAATAAAAGACATTAATGGTAAAGTGAGGTGTTGCTTTTCAAACGCTCATTACCTATAAACAGATGTTCTCCAGCTGCCAAGCCACAAAAGGCACTGCTGACAACAACTGTTCGGCCCGAAATTATGCAGCGAAATGCTTCTCCATAACCTAGGACCTTCAGAGAAGGCCTCATAACCACTCCGTCTGAGGAAACAAGATGGCTGATGAAGAAATTAATGCAGGCAAAGCCATTATCTTGCCTCTTAAAACCACAGTGGGTTTATGTCCCCCTGTGTCGCTTTTTTCTCTGGGGCTAGCATTTAAGTGCCGATGGACTTATAAAAAGATAGGACAAGCCAACTGTGCTCCTTTTGTCTCTTTCCCTCCATATGGGAGGCAGCAGCATATGCAAGAACTGGCTCAGCTTCTGTAAAACTTCCATTAAAGATGCACAACTAAGGCTCTGCCAGCTTGAATATTACCTCTCTGTGCAAATTATTTATGGCTTGGAAAAAATGCTGATGATGAGCATCTCCAGCGACTTGTATAAATAAAAACACTTTTCTCTGCGATTTTCGCTGTGCCTTTTTTTTTCTTCTTTTTTCCGCCCCCCTTTTTCTTTTCTTTTTTCGGAGGGATGTACCTAACCGTTCGGAGAAACAGCAGGAATCCAGATTATTCACATGGTAAGGTATCTGCACTGCATTTAATTATCTAACCACGGTGTTGTAATATGCATGGTTCCTACAATGAGAAGGAGGATATCCCCTTACAGTTTGTAGATTTTTCCATTAACGGTGACAAGGCTGGTAAATATGACGATGAGTGGAAATAATGGCAGCGATGATGAATCGAGGATTGGGCTCTGATGAGGGATAGCTCATCATCTTGATATGCCATCACATCTCTCATTAAAAAGGACCTTTAATCTCGTCTGTGACTCAACCCGCGGTCCGTCTTCGTGTGACTACGACTCCTTGCTGGACCAATATTGACCTAATTTAGCATGCGGAGGCTAGGAAGAAGTTAACCTTTCAAAAAAACACCTTGCAGCAACATTAATTGACAAACCGCATCAATTCTCCCTCCTTTCCCCTCTTTTGTAATTACTCTGCTGCACATTTGATTGCTGCTGTGGAGCCGAGGACCCACGCTTCATTTGCCGTGAGGTCATCGGCAGCCCTCAGAAATATGAATGTGATTTATACAGGAAGCGAGGGAGTTCTGTATATCTGTGTTTTGTGTGTGGGGTGTGTCTGGCTAGACAAGGAGAGAGAGACAGAGAGAGAGAGAGAGAGAGAGAGAGAGAGAGAGAGAGAGAGAGCGAGAGGGGAATGTCCTTGGATGCGTCTTGTATGTTGCATGAGGAGATTAATGCCCTCCTGGCAGCCATATCTGCTTAGCAGGAGGACGCCGCATGTAATTATCTGGCAAGTTTACACTGGTTCTAGATAAAGGAGCTCTCTGTGGCACATTTTTTCAGGTTTGCTCAAATGCCGCTCCGTGTATGTAATTTGCAACTTCAGAAAAGTACCAGCCAAGCTTTTTGACTCCACTGTTTGATGCTGCCGCTGTGAAATATTCAAAGGTGTAATGGAAAGAATGCAGACGTCATTCTGACTTAAGCAATAATGTTGCTAAACTCCTGCTTGTTTATTCATTTATTTTATTATTGTATTGCGTTAATAACGATGACACTAATGCACAAAATGTGGTTTCCTCCCACGTCAAATAAAAATTACAATACCGGTGAATTGGTGACTCTAAATTTTCCGTAAGTATGAATGGTTGACTCTCTCTATACTTCAACTTGTTCAGGGTGTGCCCCGCCTCTCGGCCAATGTCAGCTGGCATTAGCTCAAGGCCTACGCAGTTTTTAGGGGATAGGACCAGGAGGGCTCTCCATTTGGCGCTGTTGGATAGCCAATGCAGAACTTTGAATGACAACACAGGCCTCATGAAAAACCTATTCTCTTTAAGCTTCCTTGCTGATTGTCAAACACATCTGCTCCTCTGGAGGTGTTTGGTGACCTGGAAGTGGTGGAGGATGCAGGCAGAGTGGATTCAGGTCAGGGTCAGGGCGTGGCCAACCAGAGGGAGGACATGGAGGTTGCAGGTGCTCCACGCCAGCTACGGAAACGGAAGAAACTATTTGGTCGTAAGTATAACTTCCGTGCAGAGAATTCACCTATACTATAGTGACGTTTTTTTGTTTGTCACAGCTCGCTGGCTTTATTTCAGAACACACAAAGAAAAGCAAACATTCAACAGATCTTGTCACTTCATCTCTCACACATGTGACCTTCTTGCCTGCCTGATGTTTGTTCTAGCAGAATTTGCAGTTTCATCCAATGTTTTGTTCCCTCAGGGTCCCATCGTGTTGAACCAGTAGGAGGAAGCAGGTGTGGCTCCACTTTTGTGCTGCAAGACCTCAACGAATAATATCTCCAAAAAATTAAAGATACCCCGAGCAAAAACACACTCTTTTCCTGTGTGCTAGCCGGCAAATCACAGTAGAGCTAAAAATCAATATTCCAGAGTACACCAATGTACAACTGGTACTATAGAGAGGAGGGGGGGGGGGCAGATATTATCCCTCAGCAGAGGTTACAGTCAGGGTAAGGAGAACATTCTAAAAAAGAAATATCATAAAACTATCAAATCTAAAAAAAAGGAAATAATAACTTCTGTTATTACAACGGCAGTGAGACGGACTTTTGGCGTCTTTGTATAATATACTACAAACTGGGGGCCGTTGTCCAATTTTCCAGTTAAGTTTATTTATAGAAAAGTGTTTTCAGGCTTCCATCCTTTATAGGCGTGACTTATTGAGTCAAGTTTTACGGTGTCGATAAGGCTGTGGAATTCTTATTGCGGTATGTAAGTAAATATAAATTCTTAGAATGAATCTACTAAAGAAGTACTTGGAATATAGATTTTAGTCCGTCTCACCAGTGACATATGTACACAGTGTATTTGTGTGCCGTAATATAACTTTAAATTAGAATATCCTTTCTTGAGTCCTGAAATCAGACGTGTATTTTCTCATTTTTCTCATATGTGTGAGTATTTAATAAAGATTTGCAAGTATAAGTCAAGTAAAGCTAGAAGCAGTTTTTATTGGGCCCCTGTAGCCGACTGCCCGTCAGGTCGTGCACCAACCGCTACTCTGTTCCCGAACATCTGCATATAAAAACATATCTGACCTTTCGTATATTAAGCACAACGCATAAAGACACCATTGAATCATTATTCCAATGGTGGTGGTCTTTTGACACTTCCTGTTGCCAGCAAGTGAGGTTATCCCTGGAACTGAATCTTGTCACATAGAAGTCTTCAGGATTGGACTCTTACCCATCATGTGAAGTTTGGGGTAGATCAGACCGATTATAAATATTTGTGTTTCATGGGGAGACATCAGTATTCGTCGCCCTGTACCCCCCCCCGACCCTTCTATAGATTTTGATCACTTTTAATCGTTATGTTATTAAGAGGTTAGTCACCAAATTTGAAGTCGATCAGGTTGAGACACTAGGACGAGTTTGTTAAAATAATACGCTTGGAAAATAATAAAAAATAAAAACACCATAAAATGTCCTGCTCAATTCAAAATGGCCAACTGTATGTTAGGTTTACTCCATAGCACCAAAAGACTTGATTTAGTACCTGATATGAAAGATACGGCTAACAAATTTCTTACTTATAGGTGAAATGGGTTCTGGGAAATGAATTTCTGAAGTATTCTAGGGGGCAGTGGACGGCCATTTTTCCATGTCTTTTGCTGAGACCCACAATACGTGTCATTTTTTGCTACGAATTACGTTTTATTACGTTTATATTATAGCGTAACCTATCTTAATCAAAGTCGCTAAGTGTGGCAAACTGTAAACAACTGCAGACGTGTTTGCGGTGGGAAGATTGGACAGTTAACAAATAACCAAAATCGAAACTTAAAATTGAAAAAATGAAATTCCTGGTTGTAAGCATTAGCGCCGACCAACTAAATGGAACTAAATGGAAGTAAACGAAGAGAATAAGAAAGCTTACACACACCCGACCAAATTCCTCTTTACTCGGTGTAACGTCGCACTGATCAGACGCAACCGGCTGAGAAGATGAATCAGGAGGGATAAATTATTGAAGAAAGTTTGAGGAGCACTGGACATAAGCCTGACTCATGCTAATGAGTCACTCTGTAAACAAATAAAAGCAGCTCCTGCGTTGTTTGTAACCTAATAGACTATTCTAAGCAGCACCTTTAATGAATGCGGGCCTCTGGGAGCTCATCGCGCCTCAAGACAGGCAAAAATTAAGATTTTAAAAGTGGCTAATCAGATGACGAGTGATAAAATATCAATATTGTCCTCACATTAAGCAGGATAATATTCAGGCCAGCTTGATTTGTATTGAATATGTGTCTGCTAGCCGGTGCTCAGTGTAATGAAGTGGCTCACAAATCAGGCCGTAATGGCTGCCTACTTACACATATTGCTTAATTAAAGGTTGTGAGCTTATTAGCATGTGTCTCTGGCACAGGGCAGGGAGAGATGGGAGGCAGGAGTTCTGTCACTGAGGAACAGGCTTTAAAGGTTTTACAGATAGCAAACCTATCATACTAAAGCTCTAACCCACCCCGCACCCCCCTAAAATCGGATCTTAATAACCTGTCATTTTCATTGATGATGATTCTCCTTTATGGGCGGCCATTAAGGATCAACTTCTGGGTCTTGTTTGATGGAGATAACAGCCATTCCAGCTCGTCGTTACTAGGAACACGCCTTACTTTGGCCTTGAAGTTGTGCTGCGTACACACACACGCACACACACGCACACACACGCACACACACGCACACACACGCACACACACGCGATAAGCATGGACTTTTCCAGTCTAAACATGCTCCTAAAGGGAGGGGAATTCAGATTATTCAGGTGATTTGGGACGTTTGGCTGCATGCATGCAGATGCTCACGCCGTAATATTTATTTATTTAGATGGATTGTCAGCAGGACTCTGGTGCTGCATCCTGTCCTTCTGTCTGCCTTAGACAAGAGTCAGGACCTATAAAGCTAATGCACTCCAATTAGACATCACTCCATTAACGGTGACAGAGCTACACCCCCCAATTCAATCAGGCCCCTAATGAACATTAAGCAGAGACGCTGCCTCTCAGAGATGACAGGAAGCTCCGCATTCAACCGTTCATCCTCCCGTTCCACCTTCCTCCCTGTCTGTATTTTCCTTCTTCTGAACTCGTCCGTTCTCTGACAGGATGCAGGTACGCTGTAAGAAGTGAAACTTCACGTTGGCTTAATTTAGTGGAAAGGGAAAACATCAGGAAGGAAGTTAGGTCCAAATGCTTTCAAGCAAAGTGTCACAATAATGTCCTGGTTAACCCTTTCATTTCCTCAACCAGCAAAAATAGGAAAGAAAACATCTTTAAATTTCTTTGGTTCATTCATGAATTAAACAGTGAAACATCAGATTTGTAAAATTATTTATTTACTTTTTTATAAAAATTTATTTATAAAAATTATTGTATTTACTTGGAAAATAGTCTCTATTTTTTTGGTCACATCAAGTTACATCATTTTCTTTAATAAGTCCTCACATGCTTTAATATGCCAAAATAATCCAACTTATCGAACAGGACTTTATCAACAGCCATTGTTAATGCCTCCACCTCCTCCTCCCATTGACTTGTGGTGTCCCCCATGGCTCCATCCTTGGCCCCTTACTCTTTGGCACATACATACTGTCACTGGGTCATATTATAAACAGGTTCAGTCACATGTTTCAGCGGAGCAGGACATTAAAGGTCGAAGTGCTGCATCATACAGGGAAGTGAATAAACAAAATATGTTTGATTTACTGAAAAGACTTATTTAACATACATTAAACGCAATCTTGCTGAATTTAATAAACAAAAATTAAATAAATACACAGAATAGCGATAATAAAATCACGTCATAAAAACAAATCAAGTACACCCAAACTGTCCGATGGTCAAACGCGCCAGTCCTTGCGGAACGACGCAGACGACATCCATGTTTTCATTTCAGGTACAAAGATTCTCCTGGTCTACATTCCGCTTTAATACTTGGACGTAAATCTGTTATTCTTGATGAATGGCTCTGATTCTGTTCTCCCGGGTCATCACCATCAGAACATCAGTAATCATTTGAAACTCAGGGCAGAGCGCCGATACTGACGGGGCAAAGGTATTTCAACGGTTCAAATATTTGATTGCTAATGACAAACACCGTTTCACCACAATTTAAATTTCAAATTGAACCCTGGGAGCGATTCTTTCTCAGCGAGGGAAACCCGCCGCCAGGACTGCGCTCCACACATTTGCTGATTTAAGTTAAAAGAGAACCTTTTGCAGAGCTATCATAAGGGAGCCGCAACTTTTTGAAGTTGGTGCCTGCGTCTGCTCAGAGCCAAAGCGACCCGGGGATGTTGCTGGAGAGTGAGAAAAGAGGGGGAAAATAAAACATAAAAAGAAAAAAATAACACTTTGTCTAATTCTATATTTATGTAGCCCTCAGCTTGAGGTGTTCACATAAAACAGTTTGTATTCAGAAGTGCTGCGGTGATCGTTATGCAGCGCCGAGAGATCGGCGACTCTGCAGGCGCGGTTGGCGGCTGAAACTCAGCCTGATTCATTTGAATTAAAGTTACCCGACTAAAAAAAAAAGGGATCATGTTCCTATTCTGGTTGCTCTGCTTTTTTTTTTTCTTTTCTTCTCTAAAGCTTTTCTCATTATTTGAACACATTTTCATATTTTTTTTTTGTGTGATGAAGAACTTGTGAAAGTCTGTATTTACCTAACTTCCTGTATGGCTCCTTCCTGTTTGATGTTGAAAAGCAATTATGTCTGTGAGAAGAGGATACACCTCTCTGAAAAATTTCCATCAAGCCGAGGCTCATCGCCACAGAACGCTCGTTCGCCTCGAAGACCAAATAAAAGTAGAACTTTCTAGCGAACCTCAGATTCTGTTTAAGGAACACATTCGCCCGAAGAAGTTACTATAACTCAAATAAAGTCAAGCACTCTGTTGTAGGAGGGACCCTTATGGACATTATTCAAAATGTGCTCTCACACACACATATGAAACACTCTCACACACATACACATGTGTATATTTACACATACATACAGTATTTGTTTCATGTGTGTGTGTGTGTGTGTGTGTGAGTGTTTCATATGTGTGTCTGTGTGTGTGTATGTGTGTAGTGTGTATGTGTGTAGTGTGTATGTGTATAGTGTGTAGTATAGTGTCTAGTATAGTGTGTATGTGTATAGTGTGTATGTGTATAGTGTGTAGTATAGTGTGTATGTGTATATTATGTATGTGTGTAGTGTGTATGTGTGTAGTGTGTATGTGTGTAGTGTGTACGTATATAGTGTGTATATGTATATTGTGTATGTGCATAGTGTGTAGTATAGTGTGTGTGTGTGTAGTGTGCATGTGTATAGTGTGTATGTGTGTATTGTGTGTGTAGTATAGTGTGTGTATAGTATGTAGTATAGTGTGTGTTTTTAGTGTGTAGTATAGTGTGTGTGTGTATAATTTGTGTAGTGTGTATGTGTATAGTGTGTATGTGTGTATTGTGTGTGTAGTATAGTGTGTGTATTGTGTGTGTAGTATAGTGTGTGTATAGTATGTAGTATAGTGTGTGTTTTTAGTGTGTAGTATAGTGTGTTTGTATAATGTGTGTAGTGTGTATGTGTATAGTGTGTGTATAGTGTGTGTATAGTGTGTGTGTGTATGTGTATAGTGTGTGTATAGTGTGTATAGTGTGTGTGTGTATGTGTATAGTGTGTGTATAGTGTGTATAGTGCGTGTGTGTATGTGTATAGTGTGTGTATAGTGTGTGTGTGTATGTGTGTGTGAGTGTTTCATATGTGTGTCTGTGTGTGTGTATGTGTGTAGTGTGTATGTGTGTAGTGTGTATGTGTGTAGTGTGTGTGTGTGTGTGCAGCAGCGCTCTCAGGTTATGTGACTGAACTATCTCAGAAACTTCGGCCCAATTTACAGAATTATTACAAACACATTTATTTGATATATCTTCTTGATTTATTTTATTGATACAAAGAAAAGAGGAAAATTCTTCACCTTAGCTTTGACCCATAAGAACCCAGACCCGTTTTTGTTTTCCTCCATGAATGAAGACTAAATG
Source organism: Lophius piscatorius (assembly GCA_009660295.1). Classification (NCBI taxonomy): domain Eukaryota; kingdom Metazoa; phylum Chordata; class Actinopteri; order Lophiiformes; family Lophiidae; genus Lophius; species Lophius piscatorius. The sequence continues at coordinate 192,715 of VRLP01000477.1, forward strand.
AAGCTCATTCAGAACGTATTTCTGCGATAAAGCGCCCCGTGTCACAGAAAAGTAACCTTACATACATTATTTGATGAATCTGGTCTGCAGGGTCTTTTTTCACTTTCAACTTTATTGGTGCAGCTTTAAAACACAGAAATATGTGCAAACTGATGAAAAATAAAGCTGGATCATATTGGACACAAACAAACACACACACACACACACACATACACACACACACACACACACACACACACACACACACACACACACACACACACACAGGCATAGAACGATGTAGTAAACCTGAGATCCCACTCTGTGAAAAAATGGATGTTTTTTGCATTATATGACTTTTTTATGTTTGAAAGAACCAAATAAGTGCCTCTCTGACAATTAAAAGAAACGAGTTCCTTTGCATCTGTGTTGGATTATGTCAAAGTAACTGTTTAAACACAACGGCGTTTAGTATAAACAACATACTGTGTTCACTAAATTAACCGTGGGTGTGGTTAACAAAAGAGTTTAATTGTGAGCTTTAGGGAGAACACACTTGTGTTCAGTAAAGTCAACAGAACTCTCCTGAAAAGAACTCTCCTGAACAGAACTCTCCTGAACAGAACTCTACTGAACAGAACTCTACTGAACAGAACTCTACTGAACAGAACTCTACTGAACAGAACTCTCCTGAACAGAACTCTCCTGAACAGAACTCTATGATGTTGATTAATAATTAAGAAACCTTTTTGACATTAGCTTAAAATCATTTTTGCAATATGTTCCCCTCTATTCAAATAATAATAATTTTAAAAAAAACTGTTTTTACATCCTCTAGTCTTTTTTCACGTTGTTCTTGTCTCAATAGTAACATTTAAATAAAACGTTTCTTTAGTGGAGCTGAAACTGACATGATCGTCACATTTGAGCGGATAATGTGAAACGCGGTCGGACTGAACGTCACGTGGAACTGGGTGATGGCGGTTCAATGTAAAAACTAAATCCGTACAGTTTACAGTAAAATGCCGACAGCGATGTTGTATTTAACTCTAAATTTAAATGTACATGCCGGCAAAATCTGTAGTCTAGACGGAATAATACGTTTACGCCAATGACTCCTGTGATATTTATCTGTTACAATTTTTTGTACTTTTCTGTGTTTTCCACATATTCTGCCCACAGATCACTGAATTATTTACTGTTTCTCTATCTACGTTAATTTACGACAGTGATATATAGTTGAGCAATTGATGGTCTTTTACTGTTGACATTTGACATTTTCTTCTTTTTCTTTATCCTTTCCTTTGTTTGTTTTTGTCCGTAATGTCTGCAGACACGCTGTGGAGATGAGGAACTCCACTAGAAACACTTAACCCACTTCATTAGCTGCAATCAAGTATAAAATCTGTTGAAGGAACCTTCACCGAAGAGACCTAATCAGCTCAGAACGACGGTTTTATTTATCTCCAACTACACGAACCTTCGACACCCGTGCTCCAGTGGCATTAATGATAATAACATGCAAAGCAGATCCACATTCCGGGCCCGTGTTGCGTTTCTCTCTGCTCACACTGTATTCTTCTCCGCTGACCCCTGAAGTGATTTCCTGGTGCTTAAACTGCAAAAAAAAAATCTCAAAAAAAAAAAACCCCGCGCGGTCGGGGTACGCGGCGATGTCAACATCGTGCCATATTTCTACGGCATCTGGATGGCTCATGTGCCCGCCTGCACACATATTTATTTATTTCTTCTCTTCCACAGCAGACTCGGTTAGGCAGATGTCCTGCTCACAGGAGAAAAAATAGCAATTTGTGGTGGAAAAAAGGGGAGGGGAGGCAGAGGGGAAAATATATGAATATGCAAATCTTGTCACAGTGTGGAACATTGTAATGAGCGGGAAATGTTGCCGCCATCTTTCATTATGCAGAGGTCATTGCTTAATGCCAGGCAGCTGGGCCCTGCTTCTTCTCTCGCTGCACCCCCAACCTCTGCTGTCATCTCGTAGAGACCTGAACCCAACGGCAGCCTGGCACGGCGCCATGCAGGGGTCAGAATCCTGCACATGCAGATACATACATATCCAAAAACACCTGCATATCAAGGAAAATCACAATTTTTGTCACTTCATGTATTCAAATACTCGCGTTCCAGTGCACATTAGGTACAAAGTACTTGTATTAATACTGTTGTATATTTCCAGTACTCAGACAAAAACAATGGCTGTTCGTCAGTTATTTCTCTCGTGTGATTGGTTGCTGCTGTAGCCCTGGAATCCCCCCCCCAGGGTGAATAAAGTACCTTCTTATGGTATCTTACCTCTATCACACTGCAGAATAAATCCATTCTGGACATTTTAGCACTTCAGAAACTGAAAGAAGAAAAATGGGTAATAAAACGAGCAGCACTTTATTTAAAAGTAGCAAAATCAGCTGGCAAGAGAAGAGTCGAATTTGACATGCCAAGAATGTTTTTAAAACTTATAAAAAAAAATATCTCGCCTCAAAGAATCTAAAAATTTCTTAAAATAAGTTTTGCCAGATTATAATCAAGAACATTTGTCTTCCAACAAGGAGAAATATTTAGGAATGTGTGCTTCAAATCAGCAAACGCTGAAGCCATCATCATCAAAACGCAGCAGTAACGGAACACATCTTAAAACAAGCTACACGCGTATTTGAATAGATTCCAAAGAAAGTATTTCAGAATTGATTTCTCCAAAAAATAAAATAGGAAAAGAGATAAAAAAATGAGAGAATGCTTGAAATGATGAGATTCTGATTTGGACTGAGCAGTTTTCTTCTTATCATTGTTGATGGAACAGCCTTAGAATTCTGATCGTTCAGGTTTCAACAGGCGTAAACGGACCCAGAACCAGGAATGAAATCTCCGTAAGATAATCAAGGACGGAAATGCTTGAAGCGAGCGAAAACGCTCCGACACAAAAACTGCCTAGATAGGAAGAGATATCTGGTCAGACAAATAATAAACATGTATTACCTTGATTTAAGATATTTCCTCTCACTTAGATTTCTGTTTTTGCAGTGAATTGGACAAATCCATTCATTGTTTACATACTTTACATTCATCAACAGTCGTGTTTTGGACCTGCACCAGTTGCTTTGCGTGCGTCTAAAACTCGCCGCGCTGCACAGAACACGCCGCGGTCCTTCCTTTGCACGCTTTTCTTTCTGACCGACTCTTCCCGTTTGCTAGATCGCGGAGACGTCACATCACGCGCCGCTGTTCTGCTTCCTCCCGCAACAGATTTCCCGATATTTCCGCCAGCATCTGCCCGACATTGAGGTATGGGGCTAATCATTAGGTAAACCCCTCTTCCTCATGCGCTCTTCAAATAATCCGGGCTTTGAATGCTAAAAATGTAATGAACTTCACGGTTCATTGTGTCTGACATTGCTTAATTAATGGCTGCGTTTAAAGTACATAGGGCCCCGGTAATTGATTTATATGCATGATTTGCACGTACAGCTGTTGGTTCCTGTAGGAGACTCATCACTCAAAAAGTGACTGTGTTGATGATGGCTAGGTAATAGGAGGATGTTCTGTTGGCCACTTCCTCCTTCAGGAGAAAAAAGAAGAATTGATGGTTTTCCCTCAGGATTATGAGGATCCACTTGAAATTTTAAACTTGAGCGTTTTAATAAAATACTCAGCCAGGCTGCATTTTCTGGCACGGAAACTTTCCTGTAGCGTAATTAAATAGAACGATAAAATATGGTCGAAAAAATGAATATGAGAGAGCATGTTTAGCTCGACGCATCCAATAATTAAGACACGGCTGGACTCACCCACAGGAACACCGGGGCGCTGTATGGATCTGTGAGCTCAGGTACGCAGTCTGGGTCTGGATCAGGATCAGGAATCAGTGAGGTTATATATATATATCATTTCACTCTAATAGTTCATACTTTACTCACTAGGGGGAGATTTTTATGGAACCCACATATTCCAATCCGACCTTAAGTTCAAATAGTCTCATCTTAGCAAAATCTAAATTTAGCTCAAATGAATTGACACAAGAATAATTTGTTTTGTTTTATCACTCATCCCCCAAATAAAAATAGTTAACTGTATTTATCTTCACTATTGCGTCACAATGGGATCTGATCTCAGAGCAGACTGCTGACGTCATTGAAGCAGGTTGAGTGAATATCGATGTGTATTAATAAGTCAAATTTCACGTGAGGGAAGTCAAGTATGACGTTTTACCACATAATTAAGATGAAGTTTTTCCTAATGTTGCATCGCCACGTTTTGCAGTGTCGGCATTTAGCCGTCATTGACCGTGGCCTTCATGCTCAGTCCAGACAAACCCACCGCGTGGTCATAATTATTGTTTCCCGCGGAGATCGGGAGGTCAGCGGCCCCTAACCATTATTTGGTTTTTGGATGGCCCTCTGGAGCCGAGATCAATCTCACACCTACTGAACATTCCAGCATATTTCTATCACCAACTCATTGATTTTCCCATGAGCGGGTCTCTTTTGTGTGCGTGAGGTGTTCCGCACATCTGACCGAAGTGTGCACAAACACACTGTACACACACACTCTGGCGCACAGACTTGCACACATGCCCGCTTTTTCATTTATTCATTTATTTAGACACCCAAAGGCATTTCTTTGTGTAAAATGCACGCATCGGCATATTTATTGTCTTTAGATCACACAAACACACACACATGCACGCGCGCACACACACATACACACTCCTTGTTAAAGCAGACACCAAGTGAACCGTGTCCTCTCTAGGGCCAAGTGTCTCACTTTCTTCATTACACACAATAATCAATACACACTGGCCTGTTTGTTGAGGCCTGCCATCTTTCCAGCTCTCCGTTTTTCCTCCGTGGCCTTCTTCTCTCCCTCTTCTGCACCTCCTTCTTCCATCCTTCATCTCCCTTCCTTTCATTCAGCCACCCTTCTGTTCCTCTTGCCACACAGGCGGCATTCATCCACCGCTTGAAGCATCCATCAGCCCGTAGTCTATCGTCTTATACCACAACCATTACTCCATCAATATGATTGTTTTGGTCGGTGGTGTCTTTTTTGATTCAGTCGGAAAGCAAGCTGAAGAGAGAGAGGATGAGAGAGAGAGCGAGAGAGAGAGAGAGAGAGAGAGGCAGCATTACTGTCATCTATAACATGGCCGGACAGCGGCGGGTGATTTGGATTTAAATAATATATTAGATTTTCAGAGTCACCATCCACAATGCCTCACAACAGAGTGAAGCACAGCAATAACTTAGAGGGGCGTTCAGATGTTTGTGGGAGTGAAGGTGAGAGAGGGCCAGGCTTTATGAAATTGCATGTCTTTTAGATGCAAATTGAGCGGCATGTAAAGTGGTGTGATGCAGATTGATCGGGGCAAATCGTATTCCTGCTCTTGTTTAGCATTAAAGTAAAGTCTTTTATTGTCCCGGCGTGTCAGAAACGGGCGCCGCGTCTTCAGCCTGCAGAGTCGGACGGGAGCTGAGGGTCGCGTGAAGGAGGTGGCCGGGGAGGGAGCGAGGAGGAGGAGGAGGGAAAAAAATGATGCAGGAATTCCGTCAAAAGCCTGTAATCGTTGTGGTGCAGAAGAAGAGGAGCACTTTATCAGTGCGCCAAATCAATAACACATTACTTTGAGTGCGGGAGTATATACAAGACTCATCCAATTGATTATTTTTGATGTTACAATGGCAGTTTCATTTGCCGAGGCCCTCCACAACAACTACTGTTCAATTATCCAGGCCGTGTGTTAATAGAAAAAAAAAACAAAATAAAAATACAACAAGACAAATGGATATTTATTTGAGTAAAATAAATCCTCGCCCCGAATAAAAATGAGGAATCGCGTGTCGCAGTCAAGCTCTGCTTAAAAGATGACTCCTTTCATCGGACATTGAAATTTCATGAATATATTTTCCCGGAACCCTGGCAAAACAGAATTCATCATGAAGTTTGTACAGGCCATAATGTCGCCGCGAAGATTAGTCAATCTCCTAATGTGCTGCGCATGGAACTCTGCTACTGTTAAGCATATGCCTCCCCTGACCGGGTTACAAATGATGATGCCTGCACACAGAGCGCAGAGAATGGATGTTGTTCCACAAAAGTATAGATTTTGAATGCATTTAGGGCCATGATTGAAACCCGGCACTGTAAACAGAATGACAGCACATCGCTGAGGGTTCCATTCTTTCAACGGGATCTCATCCAGTGCCCCGGAAAAGTGTTTGACCCACTCATGATTTATTCTGTTGTTGTGGGTATTTCACATTAAGTACTTTTAAGACAAAAGGGTCATCCAAACACCAATGTCGCCAGTATCCTCAAACTCAGTGTCTAATGGTCCCACCCTCAGAAACAACGGCCGTCAACCCTTCTGGAGATGAGTCTCTGGCATGATTGGTGGCACACTGTACTTTGCAGAGCTGCTGTACTGAAGCCATATCGGAGGATTTGTGAGCATGAACGGATCTTTTCAGGACCAACCACAACATCTCAATGAGGTTCAGGTCCAGACTTTGAATGTGACTCGTTTTGATCCCTCCATCCGAGGTGGAGACTCTCATCTGCTGGGTTTCATTGTCTCACTGCATGAGCTTCAAGCCACCGACGGATGAGCCGACATTCTCCTTCAGAATTATGCGGTAAGAAGCAGAATTCATCATCATTTCCCCCAATCAAGACAAGTCCTGTTCCCTGAAGCAGCAAAGCATCCCCACGCCAGCTGAGATGGGTCAACTCTCTTCCCAAGAGTTCAAGTTTAGAATCGGTCCGGAGATCATTCTGGTGAACAACTATGGAGGTTTTGTCAAACTCAAAAAACACATGGATGGGTTTTTTTGAGTCTTTTGAACTACAACCTTTATTGAGGTGAGAGAGTTTCTGCAGTTCTTTGGTTGTTGTCTAACTCTCTGAATGAAGCTTTGTCATAAACTTGTGATCAGGTCATCGTGATCCGGTTCAATATTGATCCAAGTCTACTCCATTTGTAGATCAAGTGTCTCTATGTGGAGTTCAAGAACCTTAGAAATAGCTTTGGAACTCTTTCTTAGACCGACGGATTTCAATCACCTTCTGGAATCTCTTGATTTTGGCAGTGTGTGCTACTGGTGGAACCTCCAAGCCAACGTCTGGCTATTGGATGGTCGTTTGAAGTGATGATGTGATTGAACTGGGCTGGTACGGATCAGGTGGGTGTAGTCCAGCTGGAACCGGTTCTTAAAACATTTTTGTAGATTGAAAAAAGCCTTTCTAGCGGGGCAAGTCCTTTTTCACAGGGGCCCGGTGGATATTAAATGACCTTTGTGGTTCATAAATACTATCATCATTCAAAACTTGTGCGTTGGGTAAACTCTGGTTTCTCGGTGCTAAATTGTGCGCTGATTGCCATTTTGACGGCTCGACACATTAGCTGTTATAATTTTTAGAAAGTATAATAATAATTATTATGATTATGATTATTATTATCTATGAGACACATTCAAAAGTAAAAAGTAGATCTATATCTATCTGTATTAAAGAGTGACTGCTTTTTAAGCATTCCAAGCAAAAATAAATACGGGAAAATCATTATTAAAAGCAGATGTTCCGCCGATTCAAAGGCTTTCCTCTAAGTTTGGACAAGTTGTACTTTAAAAAGTCGTCTCCTTCACTAACATCAGTCCAACTGTTGCTGAGAAGGTTTTCCACCAATGAACTCCGTCTCCTAATGGCTCCAAGTCTTCAATATGGGGCCATCAGGAGAGACAAGTTGCAGAGGCTCCTTGGATGATTAAAAAGTCATTTCCTTAACTGTCCTCCCAGGATTTGCAAGCTTTTTTTTTTTTTGTAAGAAAACATTAAATTGCTCCAATCAAGCATAAATGTCTCCTGCTTGTGGTGTAATTTGTACTGCTGTTCGCGTGGTGGCTGCTTATTTGTCATCCTTTTCCTTTGGCGCTTTTCCCAACCGCCTTGATCAACAATTAATGGTTGAAATTGCTTCCTTGTTACTTATGGCTATGAAGACAGATGCAGCAATGTAAAAAAAAAAGAAGAATGAAATAAATAATAATAATGAAAAAGGGTGCGAGAGAACCGCAGTTTGACTTACCAGCAGAAATGTGTTCCGATGTGTTCAACTTTATTCACGCGGCATTCCTACTTGCCCTTTCACTTCTTCCAAAGTAAAGTTTAATAGTGCACCTTAAGAGCAGAATAAATTCCATTATTGCAGGAATACAGAATCACAACAGCAGCAGCCTAATATTTTCTCTCCTGTCCACCATTCTATATCTCTGCTCTTCTCTCTCTCTCTCTCTCTCTCTCCCCCACTCTGTTCTTTTACACAATGACCTTTAGTGCTCTTTTCTTCATTGCGGGGACAGGCCAGGGCCTGGCATCTGATAGAATCAATATTCTATTATGATAGTGCGTGGAGCGTGTGGGGCTTTACAACTCGGCTGTAATAGTCTCTCTATTTCATCCTGTGGCAGCCATGGCCTGAGGGATCATCCAGGCTTCTCCAGGCTCTACGCTCCCAGCATCGCCCCATTTCCATTAACGTTGCAGGCCTCTGCCTAACAGGGGACAATCTGTGTGACCGATAGATGGGGTTGAGAAAGAGTCCAACCAGCTGCAATGTGTGTCAATAGACTGTGTAATAGCCAGAGCTGGGGGAAAATGGCTTTTTAGAAGAGAAAAGAGGGATACTTGTTTTATTTATTTTTGCTTTATCTCTTTGCTTTTCCCGCTATTAAATCTCCAGGGAGGTGAAATCAATCTGAAGGAAATAATATTTCAAACATTATAAGATGAAATGGATCAGGGGGAATATTAACCTCACTGGAAATGTTTTGGACAACATTAAACTTGCACTGGGAAAAAATAAATAAAAAATCTTCTTTCAAAATGAAGTAATAAAAATAATGAATTCATTATTTCAGCTTGAAACGAGTAAAAGAATCTGAACATTGCAACCAGTGAAATAAGATGTAGGAGATCTTGAAGTGAGCTATGAGCTGTATGTCAATGGTTATAAAAAAGGGTTGCGTCTCAGAATAAGTCGGTGAGGCTCACAAATGAGTGTTTCTTTCCTCACAAACAGCCTTTTGTTACCATAAATGTATAAACGTTATCATCTTAGGTGCATTCCACTTATTCTAAATTGGTTAATAGTGAGACTGTTCTAGATTTAAGACCATCGCGATTAGGAATTTGATTAGAAATATGATTAGAAATATGATTAAAAAGTGATATTTAAGCATTCTAAGGTTAAATATGAATCAGGAATGCTCATATTGAGTATGAGAGATTCTTTTACATTACAAGATACAAGACAAATCCAATCCCTACACCTTCACAGAAATGTTATTTGAGAAGGGATTGTGTCTTACATCAAGTGCAAAGACATACTTTGACTGGAAATTAGATAAATAAACATGTTACGGTTTGGTGTTTTTCCACCGTTGCTTTGAGGGAAGTGTCTTCCTGCCTGGAGATTGCTTTGACAGATCGATTACAAATGAAATTTAAAAGCAGACCTTTTTGCCATTGTGTCCAAAATGTAAAACATGCAGATAAGAGGAGTGTTTTATCAGGGAAGGAGTGCTAAAGTGAAATGTTAAGCTATTAGAGATCATTGCACCAGGCAGACCCCCATTAAGCATTCATGCTATTATAGCTGCTGCCGCTCTCGAATAATTAACTGTGAGTATAAAACGTGAGTATTTTACTCAGCTAAACGTAGTTACGCTTTAAAAATCCCTGCATCCAAATGTCAGCTGGGTGCGTATTCTTATTCTCAGGCTATGAACATTATATGAGGTTAGCGAGGCACTCTGTAGGAAGCAAGCAGGTGTCGTCCTGAGAGGATTCCATCAAACCTTCAAATCCATTTCCACCTGAAATGTCAGCATTGGTTGTAAAATACACCCGTTTCTCTGCCTAGGTGAGAAGTTGTTGGTATTCAAAACGTTTTGTTACTGGTGAGTAAAGTCAAGAACAGGCCTTTTAGACCCGATGCTCAGTGAAGTAGCTCCCTTTGAGTCTCATTTAAGGTCCAAGTCTCAGAAGCGGCGCGTCGGCGCCCGCATGTTTCGTCTTTGCTGCTTTGTTGTTCTGAATGGACTTTGAAGATTGAAAGCTGCCGATTGGCACCTTACTGTCGTCAGTACACTTGAGTTGAGACAAAATTGCGTTTTTAAAGTATATAATTAGTAGATAAGCTCACCTTCCACTCACCAACAAACTCCTAGAACCAAACTCCACCTCTTACTTTCTGCTTGTTCTCCTTGTAAAAAGGATCTGTGATGTCACAGATGATCCTGTGCTTCTCAACTTCCAAAATAAATGTGTTCCTCGTCCATGGTGACGTGCTGATCCTCTGACTCCGCTGACTTTCTCGCCTCATGTAAATCGAGACGAAACGTTGATGAATACGATCCGGAGTATCGTGTATTTATTTTGAAAGCATCCGGTCACATTTACTTTGAAATCTGACCGGATGCTCTCTGTCGTTTCTATGTTGGTTCGATCTGCTCTGTTGAAATCGACACGTCATCCATCAAAAGTAGAGCGGGCGAGTATTTGGAGCGTAGCGGTGCGTCGAGCCGCTGCTGGGACTCGCCGCGGCGTGTCTGGTGGAATTACCCATTTTTTTGAATGGCAGCGATCTGGAGCCGTGACCAGCCGTAACCAACGCGACGCATCCCGTGGAATGAAGACTTTACCACTTCATTGCACTTCAGTCCTGATGTCTTACTTCATTTCCTGGGGAGTCGTCACCGGCAGCGCCCTTATTCCGCATTCCCGAACCCCCAACCCACCTCTCCGTTTGATTGAGAGTTGGGGGGCTGAAGACGCGCGATGAGGCCCTACTCGTCTCATATTCATCATGATGTAACCGTGAGCAAGCCGGATCTAAATTACCTTTGTCTGGCATCATTCCAGCACATGCTATAAATGAGGTAATCGTCCTTGACTATAAAATTTGCATTTTCAAGACTTAATTGCTATCATTACATTTTTTGCGTAATTCTATTAATTTAACAGAATGGGGGATCAAAGGCTTTTTTAATGGTTATAATTTGCAGTAAAACAATGCATTCATAGAGAACAGACTGAGAGCAGACGAAGGGTGAACGGAGCATCAGAACCACTCAGGCCTCCTCCTGAATTCTACTTTTCTCCTTTCCATTCAAAGAAGTGGACAACGTAGCCTAAGGATACTTCAAAAATGGATGTTGACATGACTTCTTTTGTTAAACGTTGGAAGAACTAAATAGTTGCGTCCATGATAATTAAAGCAAGTAAAATGTATAAATGTATTTGGTAAATTCCACATAATATCGTTTTGTACATGCAACATCATTTGTTAGTAAACTGAAAGATATTTTTGTTTATTCCACTTATCTCAAAAGTGTTTAATAATGTTGTTCGGTAAATAAAAACCCGGAAGTGTTTTGCATTGAGAGTTGATAGAACTAAAAAACAAGAGTTTAATTGTGATAATGACGTATTAAGAGATTTTTGAATTAAATAACTATTTTTAGTAAATTCAACATAACCGTGTTTATTACACGCAACCTGATTGTGTTCAGGTTGTTGACATTACCTCAATTTTTAGGTTGAAAAAACTTATTTGTTGTACCTTTAGCAATTAAGGGGGTCGAAATGCATTAATGCAAAAGCGAAAGGTTTTACATAATTGTGTTCCACATGACTGTCTTCAGAACCAGCAACATAGTTGTGCTCTGTAAATGTAACATATATCTGTTTAATAATTTCCTCATAGTTGTAGGCAAATATTTTGGTGACATTTCTTTTCCAGCATTTGATGACAATTGCTTTTTCTAATCTTGTTCCCCAGTTATTCCACCTACTGTTGTGGGACCGGTTTACATAAGTGAAGTAAATGTGAGGTTTTATTTCTCGGCATATACAAAGAAACTCGCTCTAACATGCGTCCACAGACTACTCTGTTTGTCTGTGTGACACAGCAGGGAAAACTCTATTAGACCCAGGACAGGAAATGCATCAATTACATCCCATCATCACATTGTGCGGGCTAACTGAAGCTTGTGTCTCAATAATGTCGGCCTGGTCTCTATTTTTGCCACGCTTTTTAAAACACCGCTCGCCTCTTTTGTGTGCACATGATGTCAGCTGTGCTCAGTCCCGGATAGTACGGCAGAGAGCACAGCCAATGACACAGAACAACGGAGCCATCAACTCCCATTTGTGCTTCCTGCCGTGACCTTGCCACAGATGTCTACGAGGTTCAGGAGTGTGCCAAGCTAAGTGCCAGCAACATTCTGCGAGCCGCCGCACTTCCTCGCACTCTGCTGACCTTAAAAGTGTGTCCTCAATTTAGGGGGAGGATGAAAACACACACGGCATCTTTTTTTAAACCGGTTTTATAATCGAATGAATGCAGTTTGAATGTAGAAGGTTAAAAACAACATGCTGAAGATGTCTCTTCTATCTTATCCAAATCTCTCAGGGTTAGATTCAGACCAGGGATGAACTGAACACTTTCTGTCAGATCAAGTACAAGATAGTACAAGAATGAGTACTTACATTAGAGTACTTGCTGTACTTAAGTACTATTTCTTAATGCTTCTGTCAGTATAGTGTATGTTTGTTTATATGTTTTTATATATATATGTTGAAGCTGCTGTATTGACTAAATTTCCCCTTTGGTGATTAACAAAGTTTCCATCCATCCACCCGTACTATGAAACAAGTATTTGATAATAATGACAGCCAGGATCTCATTTTTGGGCTTTAATACGTGGAGAAGATTATGAAACCTTGTGCTATTTAAAACCGGGAACGGCGGCTCCTCAGTAGAAATACTAGGAGAGCTCTTCTGTTATTTTGTTTTTATTTTTTTTACCTTGCGTAGTCGACAGACGTTCTGATGGTCTGTGTTTGGCCAGTTCTTCTGTGGTTCTGTGTTTGAACAAATAACATTCATGGCGTTTGTTTGGGAAAAGTCCTTTGTTTCTCCGGAGGGGGCGGTTCCTCCTCCATGGAGGCGGAAATACTTTGCCGCCATGTTAATCCAGTAAGACAAAATGAAGACTGGTTCTAGATGATGGTTACGTTATTGTAGGATAATTCTTTTGTGTTTTGACAAATCATACTTATTATTTTGCACATTGGAGGTAAGCGGTAGCTGACAGACAGCCGCAGGATGTCGAGTGCTGCCTCCCTTACCGTTTGATCACTCCAGCACCACAAAGGCTCGATTCCACCGCGGCGTGTCCCAGCAGCCGAATCCAAATACCTATCTTTGATGGAACGCGTGTAAACTCCAACAGAGCAGATCGAACCAGAGAGGAAGTCAAAACACAGAAAATAGGCTTATGGCCAGTTGTGTTTACCTCTCAAAACATTTTCAGGAGTCCGGTCTTCATGCTTACTTCCTTTGACTGTTTGTGCTTTTATGCTCTGTTGTTTTTATTGTGTGTAAAATGCAACCGTGTGGTACAATCTTAGTTATCACTAGTGGGCCGACATGCAAGGCAGAAGGAATTGCATGGCAGCTAGCAAAGAAGGGAATTCCAGACGTCCATCTTCTCAGCAACACTCTCCAGCTCATCCTGGGGATCCGGAGGTTTATAGTCCGTCCATGGAGTTCTGGTGCTACACCAGGGTCTCTTCCCCATTGGATGTGCCAGGAAAACCTCTAACGGGAGGCAGCGGCCCAACTCCAACCTCCAGTTTTCTGAACTCGGTACCTTATCTTTAAGGCTGAGTGCAATCAACATATACAGACGGACTGTTAAATTTAGAGGTTTTCCTCTCAAAGCTCTCAGATTACATCTTTTTACAACAATACAGCCCCATAAATAAACTGCAGGTACAAAGTTATAAATGAGTCCTACAGTGACACCAGCTAACATTTTCACCTAGGTGCCAACTCCAGCTGTATATGGTAGAGCTGGAGTAAATAGAACAGGTTAGAATGATCAGTCTTTGTTCTGATGAACATCTTCCAAAGGCTTAAGAGAAGTAGAAGCATCAGATGATGCCTATTCTCCAAGTCTCCCTGTCCTCCTTTTACTCACCTTCTCCTCTGCACGCCCTCACACTGACTTCTCCTGACACGGACCAGGTGGCGTAGTCACAATGGCTTTCCACGGAGGCCTCAAACAGGAGGCAGGTGAGGCCTGACACTCCCGACTTGATGCTTAACGTAGCGGCGGAGAAACACCGCGGTTTGTTTTGACCGTGTCAGGCAGCATCAGCTCAGGCTCCTCGGTGAGACCACCTCCTGATTCAGTCTCTGTTTCAGGACCTCTGGTGTGACTGTCTCCACTGCAGGCACGCAGGACGTCATCAGAGCACTACTGGCAGGGACGCCTTCCTGCGTATGTCTGACTCACCTATGACTCTTACAGATATATATAGAGCCGACCCGCTGCAAGATTCATTCATGACAAATCTGTAGCTTTGACGGTAGAGCCCCCGCCCCCCGTCAGACGGGTCATTGAGCAAGACCCTGAACCCAATATGCTCCCCGGGTATAGAAGGCCCCCCCTGCTGCCTCAGGGATGGGTCCAATGCAGCAAACTCAAATTTTTTTTATCTATATATATACATAAAACTGTAGGAAGTAAATTAGATTACCTTTAACTCTCATATCAAACATTTACAAGGTCTCGTGAAAAAGTTCTTCTCTAATTCTAGTAATTGGCAGATTATTTTCATCCCAAAATGTTTTTGGAGGGGTACATGTTTGTTCTTTGTACCCAACAGGTATTCTTTGGATTAATTCATTTAATGACATCAAGCAATTCTACAGGATTATGTCAGTTTTGAACTATGATCCATCCACTTCTATATCTAAGGTGAAGAAACCTTATTAATTCAAGATTCAAGATTCAAGACTTTTTATTTTCATACACACCGTAGGAACATAGTTCATTGCTCAGTTGGAAGCAATGAACATTTTTGTGCTATTTGTGTGTAGTTTCCCTTCACACAAAGAGAAAATACCATAGAAAAGAATAAAAATATATACTAAAACTAAAGGTATAAACATATAAATGATATAAATATGTTCAAAAGAACAGAGTGTTTCCACAGTACCTGCAGTTTAGCAGCAATTTTTGAATAGGCCCTGAGAAGAAATGGATTTAGTGCAAATATGAAGAAATGGATTTAGTGCAAATATGAAAATATGAAAATAGTGTATGAATATGGTGCAAATGTGCAAATATACAGTTCACAGTGTTATCGGTTAGTGTGTGGTACAGAGTCATTCAGCAGCCTGATGGCTTGTGGATAGAAACTGTCGAAATACGATATAAACTTTAATTGAATTAAACCAAAAAGTGCTATGAATGCAAACAGTAACGTAAATATAAGTTCATGAAACGGCATCAAGGTAGACTAAAAAACACAAAAAAACTCATGGATATCAGTTCATATCAACTGAGATATTTCATCAAAGTCCCACACGATTTAATCACGTTTATCCAGCAAACGTGAAAGTATTTGATTAAAAAAAAATGTAAGTAAATGTAAGAACCGGAGAATTGGTTTTCAAAGATTCAAAGCCTGAGCGTGCTGTGTTAAAATGTCCTACCTCCAGTGATCTGTTTCCTTTTACTCAAAGACGTTTGTCAATCACAGGACACCAGCATCAGAACTCTGCTGCGCGCTGCCTGGTGAGCGACCACATCAGTCAACCGCCGCTCTGCGGACAACACAACATGTTTGCTCAAGATTACATTTCAAAGAATTACACAGACGGAGAAGGAAAGTCTTAAGTCTCAGAGTGTTTCGATGGCGGCCGTTCAAATGTTGGATATAGTGGAGCTGCTGTGTTCCCTGTTTGTTCATGGCTCCCGTGTGATTATGAAGCATCGAAGTGTTGACACAGAATAAGCTCAAACTTTTAAAAGCTTAACAGGAAATCTGTTTAAGGTCTCTTAATGTTGCAGCTCATTCCACTTGGTGAAAGCCCGGCTCGTTGCATACGGAAACAGGGGGGCATTTTGTTGATGAAGCACCATACTTGACATTCATCTGTTGTGCAAATTAACATTTAATAGCCATACACATTTGAATATGTTCCTTTTTGACGCAGTCAGGAACCCACGATGTCGACTGCGTGCACAGTCTGAGGAGGACGAGCGATGGCTTTTGGCCGCGGGCGTTTTTGCCCACCACAAGCAACATTAATTGTTTAGCAAGAACTAACTACGCTGCCCATTTTTCAACACTGCTCCTGCTTTTGTTTGGCCTTGTAAACAACATTTGTGCCGAAACTTCTTCATCATAACTCCACACTGGCTGGCAGACAGAACATTTTTCATGCCCCGGAGTAAAGAGCTTGAAAAAAAAAAGAGCAGAATAAAAAGAGGAGTGGGATGATGATGGTGGTGCATTTGTCCTGTTTATGAATTAAAGAGATGTCTGTTAAGTTATTTTTGACAACCAGAGACTGCCACCATGTGTCTCTGCTGCAGCCAGTAGCGCGCTTTTTCCCGCCAAGTCATTAAAAAGCTCATTGACAGCTGACACACCAACACGAGGATATGAAAACCATTAAGAGCCTCGACACGTGCGAACACATCCACATCCACCTTCTCCATGGAAGGTGTTGTACCCTAACTGGCAACCTATGCGATTTGGCCATGCTTCAGCTCAACAGCTTGACACCATCTGTCTTCTGCGTGGTGTTTGTTTGGTGCTGCTTGACTTCAGCTTGAGAGGAATCCACTCTGCTGCTCCTCCGGTGGCATACACAATGTTTTAGAGTTGCTGTCATGAAGCAATCCAACGGTGGCAGCAAGCCAAGGTGACGTCATCGAGACTTTCTGATTTGGAGAGCATGTTGTAGCCCTGTGCCTGTGTGTTTCTCAGAGCTGATCGTTCTCTCTGTTTCAGGTGTGAGGGATGTGACACTCCAGACAGAACAGTGTTTAGCACCTCAAGGTCAGGTGGAGTTAGACTCAGCAGAAGCTCCAGTCAGGATGTCAGGATCAGCAGCTCTCCTTTGGGACCAGAGATGTGCAAACACTGATACCAGCTTTGACCTTGTATTAAGTGGTGTGTGTGCGTGTGTGTGTGTGTGTGTGTCTGTGTCTGTGTGTGTGTCTGTGTGTGTGTGTGTGTTTGTATGCATGCGTGCGTGTGTGTATCTGTGTGTGTGTGCATGTACGCACATCTCCTTCTGAGACTGATGCGTGCCGATTGGTTGCCAGGTCATGCTAAGAGACAGCTTGGACAGTGTCAGGTGGAATTAAAACCATCAATGACAGACTCCTTCACACATGAGGATTCATCAGGGATACCCCACCACTCCTGCAAGCCCCACCCCACCCCACCCTAACCCACCCTACCCCACCCCATCCTATCCTATCCAATCTTATCCATCCTATCCATCCTATCCTATCCTACTCATCCTATCCTATCCTATCTTATCCATCCTATCCTATCCTATCCTATCCATCCTATCTTATTAGAAAGTGCATCAGAAAGTGACATAAAAGTAACTAGTAGCTACAGCAGTCAGATAAATGCAGCGTATAAAGGGTAAATATTTTCTGCTTACCTATACTTAAGTATAAAGTAGCATCAAATGGAAATCCTCAAGGAAAGTAGAGAGAGAGAGAGAGAGAGAGTATATTTATAAACAATAATAATTTTGAAGACAAACAGCTAGAATGAAAGCCCGACAACATGTGTTTTTTCTTCTCTGTCTCTCTTTGATGCCAATCAATCATAATAAAAAAAAAGGTTTAATGTCGACTATATTGCTTGAATCTCAACATATCCAAAACTGAAGCCGATTACATTATCACAGCAAAAATACACACAATACACAGAGGAAATCATTTTACAATGTTTGTTTTTTTGGTGGTATTCCAAGTCTTAGGGCTGTACAGGTTAGGACCTAACATGTACAGAATGTGTTTACCTGCCAAATGTTGACGTTTTATATCTATTCAGATGTGCTGAACAATTTTTCTAAAATCATGGCAGTAGGCCGCCACCCTGAGTCTTGGATCTGCTCGAGGTTTCTGCCCGTTAAAGGGCAGTTTTTTCTCGCCATTGTCGGCAAGTTCTTGCTCAAGGAGGACTTTGTTGGGTCCTGTAGATGATTATATAAAGAGTCTGGTCTAGACCTGCTCTTTCTGGAAAACACCTTGAGGCAACTGTTGTTGTGAATTGGTGCTATATAAATAAAGATTGATTGATTGATTGATTGATTGATTGATTGATTGATTGACTATTAGCTCATCATGATTATCACTGGTAGAATGAGGTGAAGTGAGTGTGTATTAAACCAGGCACAGAGAAGAACATCAGCAGAATCATTTATTTTGTAGAATCCGTCCTCACGCCCGATCGGCGCTGATGGCTTTGAACTCCAGTCCATTTGCCCTCATCAGAACTCTCTTAATCCAAAAGCTTCCCGGTTTAGACGCGTGTAGCTGCAAACACAGAAGCTCCGCTCATTAGAATTAGAGACATTAGTTACAAGCAAAGGAACTCTATTTCACGCACATCTCCCAGACGGACTAAATGAAGCTTTGCAAATCCTCCACATCTTTTAATAGACGCTGCAAATATTACAGGTCACAAATGAGTGCACTCTCAGATTTGGCTGATCAAACACAGGCGGAGGATTATTGGTGTTATTTACGCTTGTGTATCATTCTGGCATCAACATGCACTTATGGAAATGCGATCCCTCGACGGTAATGCACTTAATAATGATTTATGCTCCAACTATTCATGGAAAACGCTGCATTCGGGCCGCACCAACCCACAATCCTCTGCTGTTTATTCAGCCCACATTTTGCTCCTCTCCTGTTTGTGCGGGGATTTGACTTTAGACGCTTACAGTCGTGAAGTCACAAAGCTACGGATTGTATTTTTCGGAAAAGTGAAGGTATAGCGTGATGGTTCCAGTTTTTACAAATCAATTATAAACTCAAGAGTAAATAATGTGATGCGTGTCTAATTACTCAACAATCTGGATGCTTTCGGGGGGCTTGCCAAGGAGAAATGGGGCGAACACATGTGTACCCGAACACATAAACTGCAACAAATTTAAATCTCACAAGGAATATTTATCTGATATCTTGTAAGCCTATGCTGTTGTACCCGGAAGCAATGGTATATCCCGAAATGATTCCTTAATTAGAGTATATATATACAGTATATATATATATATATATATATATATATATATATACACACATACAAGATGGAGCTAATCAAGTTAATTCATAAATGTACCAAATTTGGACTACATCGGACCAATTGCTGAAAGATTTTAGCCTGAAAACTTTCCAAAATGAAGCTCCCCCCTTGTATCGGAAATATTCAATTGACCGTCCCAAAATCAATCCAGTTCTTCCTCACACTGGACTGGACACTGGATGTGGGTATAGTAATTGTAAATGATCCATGTAAGAGTTTCTGATTTATCGCGTTAAGGCGAAGGATCTTCATCAGAGGGCGCGGCGATGATGATCCGATAATAGCCCTGACTTTTTGAAAACACTCCACAAGTACAATTTCAGTCAGATATATAATATTTTTCAGAAAATACATTTTGGATATCTTGTTAAGTCCCAGGACCTGAAAAATATCCCAGATGTTCAATATGAATATTTTTAACCGACTCGTTTTTATTTCTGAGACACATTTTTTTTCACTTAGCTAACATTAATGATGCTTTTCTCTTCCTACCTGAAGAACGGGGTGGTCTACAGTTTAGACCAGTGTCCCTCACAGGGAAATTAAGAAGTTGGTTACGGCTCTAAGTTTGAGGAAAACCAAGAAAGAAAAAAAAAAAACATACACAAATACAAATTTCATTTTAAGAAAACAAAGAAAAGGGGGGGGCAAAAAAATAACTTTTGAGTTTTATTGGCTTTTTCTGATACTGCACTTTTTATTAGTGGTAAAGTGTTTAGAAGGAGATTTATTAACTCATTGCAAGATTTCTTTTATGTAATTATCATCTCTTCATTCAAGAAATTCACCAAGCAAAATGTAAATGGTTTTACTGCAAAAACACTTTGAAGTCTTGAATTGCTTTGCTTATTTTTGAAGGTGGGTTTCTTTCCCGATAACATGCATCACAGCAGCGGACATCACTCCTTCACACACCTAGAAAACACCAAACTCAAACAAGCATGGGGCTACAGGTAGTCAAAGAATCGACCAATCACAATAAGGTACACTCTGTCGACTGCGTCTCTGTGTAAGTGTGCGTGGGCGCTGCTGCCACACACAAAAGCAGGCAGGAAGGCAGGCGGCCTCACATCGCCCTCAGCAACTCAGTAAGGATTCCCGATAAGGAGAATTAGTCAAAACTTGGGAGCTTCCAGTCAACAGCAATTAAACTTTAATCTTGGGCTGAAACAGGCACAAATAAATTAAACCCTTGTAAGCGGCAATGTGTGCCCTCCTGATAATGGAGGGGGGGGGATTGAAGTCGTACTGGAGCGAGGCGGCGCCTTCCTCGGCTCAGCCACGGCAGGCAGCGGTGAAGGAGGAGCAGGAGCATGAGGGGAAAGTTGGACAGGCAGATACACAGACAGAGATGAGAACCCATGACCTTCCACGGCCGACGATGTCGTACGCTCTGAGAAAAAGGAGCGAGGTAGTTTTATTGTCATCGTGTAAAACAACAAAAATGATAAAAGCGTCTCCCCGAGCCGTGCAATAAAGAAAGATAAGGGACCAAATGAAATTACCGTAATAATTAATAAACATGAATATCAATATAAGAATTTACGCCTCAGAAATAGTATCAAACAGCGCCGATACAAACGCCGGCGCACACAACCTTAGTGAACCGAGGGATTCCTGGCGTCTCCGCTGTGACAAAAACTCTATTATTTTAATGGACGCAGTGTATTAAATTCATCATTACTGCATGATAGCAAATACAAGAGTTATGTTGAATTTACTAAACTCAATGATGTAATCCAAACCCCATTTTCTGTAACATTGCTGAAAATAAACTCAAAAATGCAACTATTGAGTTCTTTTCCACATAAAAAGTGATGCAGAGGGTTTCCTTTATTGAATGTGATTTTGTTGCAGGTACTCAACACTTTTAAAAAATCATATGTAGTTATGTTGGCTTTACTAAACACAATAATGAGAGAACAACATATGCTAATGTTTCATCATTGTCTCAGTGGTGAAACTTTTCCATAGAAAAGTGATTTGGTTCAAACGACATCTTTGTTTCTTTTATAATTGTGCATGATAGAAAAGCAGAGGCTGTATTTCCTGCCTTTATTACGCTATTACAAATATTTCCAGTTGTTTGCATTCCTGTTGAACGCAATAGAAAAATATTTGAATGGTCCAGCCTTTTTCTCCTCTAACCATGATGATGTCATCAACTTGTAGTGTCCTTCCTCCTGACCCCCCTCTGGTGTACGATTAAGAAGCCAAACCTTAAAAACCTATGAAAGCATATGTTATCTTTATTTTGTCCGGGGTTTAACATCGGATCTACCGATTAATGTAAAGGCATCATAAAGAACGTGGTGACGGCGGCGTGGGCTGGTCCGTCTCGTATCAACAGCTCTCTTCATTTTACGGTGGATTTTTTTTTTACAAGTTCTGTCTTATAAAAGATATTTGATCTCAAAAACCCTTCCTGGTTAACCTTCACGCTGTGTCCATTTTTTAAGGCGTTTTTTTTGTTTTGTTTTAATGTTCAAAATGTCATGTAATAATGAGGTATTTAGTTTTTTTTTCCAAGCCTCAGTTTTTTTAGTTCTGGTTCTAGGTACCACCCGTGGGATGTTAGCAGCTACAGCTGGGCTGGCTCTCTTACCCCAGGTGATGACCATTTGATCTCTACAAATTCGGACCTTTATGATCCTCCTGGTTTTGCCTGAGGTTCTTCTCTATGGCAGAGCGGTTGTGGGTGGTCAAGGAGTCATGGAAGGCTGTTGTGCTCCTCCTCTGGTAGGGTTCCTTACCTCCAGCCCACCTCCAGTCCACCTCCAGTCCACCTCCAGTCCACCTCCAGCCCACCTCCAATCCACCTCCAGTCCACCTCCAGCCCACCTCCAGTGTGTGTACTTGAATATTTCCATCTTATGCTGCTCTAGACTTTAAACCGCTACATTTGTCTAACAGTGTAGTTTCTTTTCGAGTTACAATTCTCCTATGTTTCTGTTTTTTCTTACCCAAAACAGGCGGGAAAACAATCTCATAAAGACGCTTTGATGATTTTCTCGATTAAAGGAACTACTCAACAGCATTAAGTAGTTCGATTAAGTCAAGTCAGTTTTATCTATCCAAAAATAACAATTTGCCTTGTTTGACTTTACAATCTGTACATGATGCAACATCCTCTGTCCTTAGACCCTCAGTCTGGGTCAGGATCAACTCCCCAAAAAAACCTTTTAACAGGGAAAAAGGGAAGAAACATCGGGAAGAGACACTGAGGAGGGATTCCTCTTCCAGGATGGACAGACATGGAATAGATCAACAAGAATAAACATTCTATACAGTTCTACCAATGATTATGGTCTGTGGTGATGTATTACAGTACATGCAGTAGTAGTGGTACTACAGTATACATATACAATAGTAGTAGTGGTACTACAGTATACATATACAATAGTAGTAGTGGTACTACAGCATACATATACAATAGTAGTAGTGGTACTAGAATATACATATACAATAGTAGTAGTGGTACTAGAATATACATATACAATAGTAGTAGTGGTACTAGAGTATATATACAATAATATACAATAGTAGTAGTGGTACTAGAGTATACATATACAATAGTAGTAATGGTACTAGAGTATATATACAATAATATACAATAGTAGTAGTGGTACTAGAGTATACATATACAATAGTAGTAGTGGTACTACAGTATACATATACAATAGTAGTAGTGGTTCTATAATATACATATACAATAGTAGTAGTGGTACTACAATATACATATGCAATAGTAGTAGTGGTACTACAGTATACATATACAATAGTAGTAGTGGTTCTATAATATACATATACAATAGTAGTAGTGGTACTACAGTATACATATACAATAGTAGTAGTGGTACTAGAGTATACATATACAATAGTAGTAGTGGTACTACAGTATACATATATAATAGTAGTAGTGGTACTAGAGTATACATATACAATAGTAGTAGTGGTACTACAGTATATATACAATAATATACAATAGTAGTAGTGGTACTAGAGTATACATATACAATAGTAGTAGTGGTACTAGAGTATACATATACAATAGTAGTAGTGGTACTAGAGTATACATATACAATAGTAGTAGTGGTTCTATAATATACATATACAATAGTATTAGTGGTACTCAGTATTAATACATGATATAATATATGATTATATATAGTGATAGCAGTAAAAGATGGCGTCCAGCGGGGCTTTGGCAGTGGGTGTGGCCAGGATCCGAGGCTCGGTTCAGCCAGGAACTAATATCCAGAACCAGCAGCATTCCTGGGAACCTGCAGGACGACGGTTACCTCATTCTTAAATATCTAGATATACATTAATGCAGTCATCCAAAAATGTCCTTTGTAGTACGAAAGCGAGAATGGACCCATTTTTTACTCCACAATGAGTACTTTTACTCAGATACTTTAGTCATGCAGGACTTCTATTGTAGTGAAGTGTTTTCATAATGTTGCATTAGTACTTTTACTCACGTAGAGGATGTGAATACTTCAACCATCACTGAGTTAATAGTCTCTATTAGAAATACCAGCCGTGCGTGCAAAACATTTTTATTTTATTTTATATATATATATATATATATATATATATAGAAAACTGTATAAACCCTGAATATTTACTGTAAATGTCTTCTGGACAATCTCGGTGTGGAATCTTATTGGCCCTCGGACTGTGTGCTGCAGTTTGATAAGAGAACCGCTCCAAGTGGAGATGATATTTCCAAACAAGCGCAGGCAGGTAAAAACAAGAATCCAGGTATAATTACAATAAGGAAAGATCGAACCTCCATATCGGCCAGGAGAACTTCTCCCACAGAGTGGTCGTCTCCGTGCTCACTGCGCAGAGAGGGGTATTTCATTAATATTTTTTAATGAATTAAAGCCCTTATCTGGGTTTGCTGAGCCCGACCTGGACCAGCCTGGTGTTTAATTTCCCAGTAATTTTCTTGCTATATGAGCATCCCACTTATGCATTAATGTCATGGTCCTCGTCAGACAACAATGGGATTTATTCCCAGAGTGGCGGTCACATACCTCCTAATATCTTAAAAATAAGCCCCAGAGAAATGCTGTAATGAGAAAACAATAACATTAACAATATTAGCCACAATAATGAAAATAATTGCTGCTGAAGCGACAATGGTAATCACACATGGAGAAATACCTCTGTGTTTGACCGAATCCTACACAATTATCATGCGTGTGTATATAATATAATTAATTCTATGTCTGAGCCTCTTAGCCCCAGGCCATCGGCATAGAATCAGTTTTGTATGTATAATAGATCAGAGCGCAGTTCATGAATAAAACAAACGTGGGGAGTGTGCAGCGGTGACTGTGGATGTTTGTCTTTGGACAGCAGAATCAAAGTGAACATGTAATATTGTGATAATCCACACTTGATGAATTCAAGGGGCTGACTGGCCTCGGATAAGTTCAGCTAATTTTTAGACATGGCTCGCCTCCATAATTGAGTTTCCAATAACATTATGATTATTCCAGCCCACATGATAATTGAATTCAAGGTATTTTTTTTTTTTCTTCTTAACACTGCAATATTGGAGATCTGTGATTATTATGTATTTGTATGCAGATTTCAGCGCCCTCTTCAAACTCTTCATTTTTCTCCTAACTGGATTTCCTATATTGCGCCTGGTAACAAATGATGGGATCTCCTCTCATTATGAGCACGGAGTCAATTATTCCAAAAAGTTCATTTTTATATAAATCACCCACATAATAATGACATTTCAAAGACTCCTGAAAAGTCTCCCAAAAAAATGTACCCAGCGCCAGACCGTCCCTCGTCCTCATTATGTGTGAAAAGTGAATATTTTTACTGTTGAACTCATCAAATTCACATCACTGCCAGCACTCCTCCCACCCCTGCTTCCAGTTTGATCCTCCCAAGAAATGCTATCAAACTTAGACACCCTGGCCCCAATGCTCATCTGTTGCATAATGCAGGCTGTATAGGCAGCAGTGATGCGGCTGTGAATGTAATTTTCATTAGGCTCATGGAGCCCCCGCAGATCAGACCCCGCATAGGGGTACAGTAGCAAGGCACTGAGTCTGCTGCTGCATACGGTTGATTCTGGGTTCTGGAAGTTTCCTTTCAGAAGGGCAAGACGTCAATTCCCCCTTCCTCACAGCTCTAGTAGGCCTCTTCTGTTCCCCTCCATCAATAGAAATTTTGAGAATGCAACAATGAGAAGTCGATGCATTAAACATCGCCGTTCACGCTAGAAGCCCAGCAGAGCAGGAAATCATCATAGCCTTGTATCTGCTTGAGTTTTGAAATAAAAAATAAAAAAATTTTAAAAAGGAAGAAAGAGCTTTTGTGTGGAAAAAAATGCATAAAAAATTGAATAAAAAATGTGTATAATTGATGGTAAAATCGTGTCTGTGTGGTTTCCAGAACCTGGCAGTAAAATGACGATGAATGATAATTAATTAACACTTTTTATTTTACCTTTTAATATCCACATTATTTCAAAGATATAAAACATGATTTTAATAATACATCACAGGTCCAGTTTTCATCTTCTGTACCCGTCTGTAAAATGACATTTTAAGAATGCACCGACTGGAAGGCGATCCATTTTACAAACCAACATAAGCTACAAGTCCAGCATTCTGGGAAATCCACAGTTCTGTGGTGTGGTGTGGTTTAATGCCCTTTAGCACTAGCTTAGCATTAGCCTCCCAGTCTGAGCTGCTGGTGATGTCACGTCGGAGGTTGACTGGGCAACTAATGGATGCTGTGAGCTACTGGGCACACACGGATGGCTGTGAACGGAAGCTCTATCCATTCCCATCACTCAGAGTAGCCACAGGGTCCGAACAGTCAGGATGGCACCAGCCAAGACATTATGCCGGAGTTTAGCTGTTGTTTTGCATAAATGTTGAATCATGCCAGCGTCCTTTTTAGAGTGTAACAACAGCCTGCATTGATATTGATTTAATGCTCACTAATATTTAAACTGCCCTGAGGGATCAATGCTGTTGAACATGATTTAATGTGGCCTACTGGTGCAGATATAAACACCAGCACATGGCTACCAAAATCCATTATTTGGTCTTTAAACTTATTTAGAATGATAAAAAAAAAAAGCCACAAATGTTGGTTTATTTCAAACGGAGGTATCAAACGAAGGATGATTATGTATAACTAAATAACTTATGAATCCTCAGAGTACCCAGAGTTTAGATAGATGGATGGATGGATGGACGGACAGACGGACAGACGGACAGACAGACAGACAGACGGACAGACAGACAGACAGACAGACAGACAGACAGACAGACAGACAGACAGACAGACAGACAGACAGACAGATAGATAGACAGATAGATAGATAGATAGATAGATAGATAGATAGATAGATAGATAGATAGATATTATATATGTATTTATTATATAAGCACATAACAAAAATTCCA